>CAUYPK010063824.1:0-26865 GCA_963574355.1 Loris lydekkerianus | reverse complement strand
GACTCAGCTTCATGAGAACAGCGTTGCTCTCAGCTTTTATCACGTAGGCCCTGGTTCCTGGCCTAGAGCAGGCACTCAGAAAACATGAAGGCTATAACCCAACTATACCACAAGACTATGGGGAAAGGGCCAAGGAAGGGGCAGGGAGAGGGGAGGTTTTGGTGGAGGGAGGGTAATGGGTGGGGCCACATCTCTTAGAATGGGTACAGGTGATTGCACTAATGTATACAGGTATGATTTAACAATAAAAAAAAAAAGAAAAAGACTTAGAGAACGCATATTAAAAGTACTTGGAAGCATACTTGATACTTGTTAAATGCTTAATAAAGATTAGCTATTGTAATTGTATGTAGTTCAGATGTTTGTTTATTTGCTTAACAATTTGCAGTGTGGATGTAAGGAACTATTTTTTTTTTTTTTCTCTCTTTTTGAGATATACATATACATACTTTGTTGCCCCAGCTGGAGTGCAGTAGTTTCATCAGAGCTCCCTGCAATCTCAAACTCCTGGCCTCAAGTCATCCTCCCACCTCCCAAACAGCTAGGATTACAGGCATGAGCTATTGTACCCAGGCAGGAACTATTCTTTTTCTCCTTTCACTGACAAATCATTTATGTGCTTTAATCCAACCTACCAAAATTTGCTTCTCCCTGTCTTCTGTACTGATAATGTCTCTGCCCTTCTCCCTGTCCCCTGTGCTGATACTGTGTCTGCCCTAGTAATTTGTTATAAATTTCAATCTGAACATGCTGACTACGTTCCTCCAGGATTTTCAGGAACCATGAGAATAACAACTATTCACATTTATGTGGTGATTTACAGTTTACAAAGAGATTACATCTCTTTGACTTAAAGCAACTTTGTAAGCTAAATAAAGATGGTATTAAGATTTTCTCTCACCTTATAAAAAGTGTATTAGTTTGTTAGCACTGCCATAACGAAGTACCACCAACTGGTGGCTCCAAGAATAGAAGTTTGTTTTCTCAAAGTTCTGGAGTTTAAAAAACAGATCAAGATGTTGGCAGGGTTGGCTTCTTCTGAGGCTTCTCCCCTTGGCTTCCAGATGGCCATCTTTTCCCTGTGTCTTCACATGGTCTGACCTCTGTATTGCCTATACTACTATTCTTAAAAAACATCAGTCATATTAAATTAGGATCCCCTAATGACCTCATTTTAACCTTATTACCTCTTTAAAAACCATGATCCAAATATAGTCACATTCTGAGGTCCAGAGGATTAGAACTTCAACATATGAATTTAGAGGAGGAAGAGGACCCCATTCTATCCATAACAGATAGGAGAATTAAGACTCTGTGAGATCATATTTCTTGCCTGGACTCAGTACAAAGTATGGGCTTGCATTTTTCTGTACTTGACACTTAAGCAACAAGGTAACTTCCTATTTTCACTGTATAATATATCATGGAAATGTTTCCATGTCAGTGAAAATGCTTCTACACAATCCTTTCAAATGTTGCCTAGTTTTTCATTGTGTAAACAAAGCATAATTATTTAAACAATCCTGTACTGATCTAGGCTGTTTCTTGCACTATTCAAAAAACAATAGCATCCTTGTAATTAAAGTTAATCTATATCATCTTGTGAAGATGATTTCCAAAACTGGAATTGCTGTATCACACATTAGGCAGTTTTTAAAGACATTTGTACCTATAGGTTGTTTGTTTGTGGTTTGTTTTTTTTTTTTTTTTTTTTTAAGAATAAGCATTGCATATTCTGCAATAATCATGGCTAAATATCATATCTACATTCATGGATCTATACATGGCATACAAATGCATAGCTATATCTCAGATGGTTTGGAGATTGCTAAATTAATCAAGGGAGTGCTAGAGAAATTATTGTGAATTCTGGCCGAGGCTAACCTTTTAATTTTAACAAATGTATCTCCAATTCCAACACAATGATTGGCAATAAAAGACCCTCAAGGAATTTTTGATTAAGATGTAAATGATGATCTGACCGTATAGTGCCTCATGTTTGCCGAAAAATAATCTATTTCTCTTTGCTGCCCTTAGGAGAGATGGCAAAGGCAGGACTGCTGGCAGACCTGGGTTGGTTATGTTTTCAACTCTAACCAAACATGCTTTTATTCTCCATCAGATGGCTTAAAGTTACTATTGGCAATGGGCTTAAAAATACTGATGCAACAGAAGTGTTATTTTCAAAAATAATTTATAGACCTTATAAAACGTTGCTAATGAATTCAGCTTCCAAATAAAGAGAGGAAAAAAGGTCACTGCTTTAATCCCGTTAATTGCCTTTATTACAGCTATAGAAAAACCTTTTAGAAGTTCTAAATTACAGGTTCTTTCCAAATATACTTACTTGATTATTTATCTCCAATAATAGCAAAGGGAGGTTTCCATGAGTTAGCAAATAAATAATTACCTGGCTATCTTCAAATTTTCTAAATGAATCCTTAGATTTTTTTTATTGCATTTACAAATGTACCACCACAGAATTTCCATTCTCTTTTCAATTTACTTTTTCTATTCCTCCCACATAACCTACAAAATATTCAGCAACTCAGTTTAAAACATAAGAAGAGAAATAACAAAAATATATTGACTTTTCCAGTTGTGGCTAGACACTTTCATTTGATATAAAATGTCATACGCTAGAACCCTTTCTTTCTTACTTAGTGAGTGCATACTATGTGTGAAGCATTATGCTGGAGAAAACAGAGCTCTGAATATGATACGTTCTAAATTCCAACTGTATGACAGTTGGCTTATTTTCAGGATACGATGTGGTTCATTTCATCTCTAAATTCAAGGTATTTTGTGGATTATTCCTTCTGTTTAGTTCACCTCTCCTTATTCATCAGGGTTTTATTCATTGTTTTATTGTCTGATTTGTGCATTTGTAAATAATTATTCTGTTTTACTTTCTTCTCTTCCCTTTTACCTTTTATTACCTGTTGACTCTTCCATCTCTCTTATTGTATTTCTCACCTGTTTTCTTGTTTTTTTTTTTTTTTTTAGCTAATGTATTAATGGCTTTGGCAGGGGAGGTAATTTATGGAACATGTTTCTGTATAGTTTAGCTGTGATTCTAGTTCTGAAAGCACCTGAAAGCAGCCTAGATTAATAGCCTCTGAACATTTTTTTTTTTTTTAAGACAGACTCTTACTCAGTTACACTGGTTAGAGTGCCATGGCATCATAGCTCACAGGAACCTCAAACTCTTGGGCTCAAGCTATTCTCTTGCCTCAGCCTCCAGAGTAGCTGGGACTATAGGCACCCGCCACAACACCTGGCTATTTTTAGAGATAAGGTCTTGCTCTGGCTCAGGCTGTCTCAAACCTGTGATCTCAGGCACTATACTTGCCTCAGCCTCCCAGAGTGCTAAGATTACAGGCATGAGCCACTTGGCTGCCTCTGAACATTTTTGATCAGATATTCCATCAGTAAAAAGATTTTTAAACATTTCACTTAATATATGTTTTACATATATATATATATATAAAGCTAGGGAACTGTTTTTAATTTTTGAACTTAGGACACATCATAGGATCACATCATAGCATGTTTATAATGTTCCAGAATATAAAGGTATTAATGGGTAAGTTAGCTAATATTTTTCTTACTTTCTTGGTTTCTTAAGAAACTCTTAACGATCATCAATTGTGTTCAAATATCAGTGTCAAACAGAACAGAGCTATAAATACAAAATAATGCAAAATGATGGATGTATGTCTTGTTTGGGAAAATCCTGTGGGTTATAAATATCATGCATTTCCTAGGAAGGGTTAACTTCACCCCTACTTCTAACTCCTCCACAGAATAACAGTTTGGGGTCTATTGGGACTCCTAAAGGCTAAAGTATCAGCTTTACTGCTTACTGTACACTTACGTGCGGTATTTCTCTCCACTTTGCCTGAACTATATTCTATTTCTAGGGCGCAGTGAATTACACTTCCAATAGTCTCACGCATGTATATTTTATACCCTCTTACCTGAGGTTCCTTCCTTCCTGTGCTCAGCGCCTTTCTGCTAACCGTCGGGAATTCTTTCTCTTCTTTCTTCCACAAACATATTGATATTTCCTTCTCTTTCTCTAAGCAAGCCAGCTTCTCACCAGGAACATCCTCAAAATGCTATAAAAATGTGTGTGAGTGAGCAGTTTAAGTTAATGATGAACGCTAAAGCAGGGTAATTTTCCACTGTGAGCTGAGCAGGTTTTGTGAGCTCTCTGGTGACTTGCGCACACCTCGCCTGTGATCAGCAGGTGTGTGTGTTGGACACTCCGTGTAGAGAATGGGGCATACAAAGTTTTGGCAAACCCTATGATAAAAAGGAATCCAGTAAAACTCCTGAAGGTAAGAAGTGTGCTCTATTCAGACAGACTGAGAAAAAATGTATTCCGAAACTAAGCCCATCAATTGCCCACATTTCTGTTTCTATTTTACATATTTTATAATTTAGGTGTGGAAAAAAACTAAAATAATGTCCCAAGCATGGAGATATATTTTGATAATAGAATTGGATCTCAAATGGGTCAGGATCTCATGGAGTCAACAAAGTAAACCTTTGGCATTTCTGCAGTCTCACACCCTAATCCCTTTCCTTATTTTTTTCTCCCTTTAAGATAAAGAGGGGAACTATTCTCTCCCAATTCCCCGACATGAAAATTTTTGTTATGTTTTGTTATAATTCCCAGATCCATCCCACTAGACAATTTTAAAAAATTTCCAAGGTTTATTGAGGTTTAAGTGATGAATAAAATTGCATAGATTTAAGATAGACAATGTGGCAGAAGGTGGGTGCTCACTCCTGTAATCCTAGGGCTCTGGAAGACCGAGGTGGGAGGATTGCTTGAATTCAGGAGTTTGAGACCAGTCTGAGCAAGAGTGAGACACCATCTCTTTAAAAATAAAAGAATTAGCCAGGCATTGTGGCATGCACCTGCGGGCCCTCCCACTCGGGAGGTTGAGGCAGGAGGAACACTTGAACCCAGGAGTATGAGCTATGATGCCATGGTACTCTACCCCAGGGTGACAGAACGAGACTATGTCTCAGGGGGAAAAAAAAAAAGAAGAGGATGTACAATGGGATGTTTTGGTAACTATATAAATTGTGAAATGATTGCTCTGTCCAGCTAATTAACATATCTTTACCTTGCACACTTACCCTGTAGGGAGGAGAGAGTGTTATGAGAACATTTAAGGTCAACTGTTTTAGCAAAGTTCAAGTATATGAAGCATTATTAAGCATGGTTACTATGTGTTACATTAGATGTCTAGAATTTATTCATCCTGCATAACTGAAACTTTGTCCTTTCACCAGCATCTCCTTATTTTCCTCAAGTATCACCCCTGCAAAACATCATTTTACTCTTTGCTTTTATGAGTTTCCCTCCTGTCAGACTCCACATGTAAGTGACCTCCTGCAGTGTTCCTCCTCCTGTTCTGGCCTCGTCTCACTTACCACAGCGTCCTCCTGGTTCATCTAGGAACTGTTACAAAAGGCAGGATTTCCCTTTTCCCCTAAGGATGAATGATGCGCCATTATGCGTGCTCAGAGGTGCATGCATATATACATGTATCTCACAAATTGCTTCATCTATCTGTGAACATTTAAATTGCTTCCTTATCTTGACTATTATGAATAATGCTGCAATAAACATGAGAGATCAGATAATCTTTATGGGGCAGTTATTTTATTTGCTTTGAATATATACCCAAAGAAGGCACTGATGGATGATAAGTCAGCTTTATTTTAAATGTTTGGAGCAATCAACAACTAGGATATAGAGTTGTTTGGATTCTTTATATATTCTGAATATTAATTATTTATCAGATATTTGGTTTGCAAATATTTTTCCATTCTGTAGCTGTTGTTTCACTGATTGTTTTCCTGGCTCTGCAGAAGCTTTTAGTTTGATGTACTACAATTTGTCTATTTTTGCTTTTGTTGCTATGCTTTTTATAGTTCATTTTTAGCTTTGAGTCTTGAAGAAATGATTCTAAGAAACAATAAATTCTCTGATTATTTTGAAGAGGCTGTGACGATACAGAATGCAGATACCGCTGCAGGTGACCCTGCACTGGTGGGCACTCGGGGCCAATGTTGAGGAGAGTCTTGCTGTAGCAGGACTTGGGCTGTTCTTTTGAGTTTCTACTTGAGATTTTGTCAGACCTCTAATATTGTCTTTGAACCTTCAGAGCTCCCAAAATTCCTTCCAGTGAATAATTTTATAAAAAAATTATTTTGTTGCTAGAGCAAGTCTTATTTTTATTGATGCAGTTAAAACCTTCACTGTACAGGCATTTCTTAAATAACGTTCAAAGGTGGATGTACAAGGCTGAAAGGCTTCATCTTAATGGTGGCCACTTAAGTATCAGGTTTGTCATTGAACCGTTTGGTCCTGACCTCAGAATCTAATATTATTTGCCCTCCCAATTCTGGAAGAAAAAGTATAATTTTGAAACTTTATCAGTATTTATAGCATCCTAACACAGTTTTAACACCATCAAGAAACCTTGGCTCCAGGTAATGTTCAATTCAGCTTGCTTCAACACTTTTCACGAACACCTATTCATGTTCAGCGTTGGGCTACAATGACAAATCAAGTGTTGTGCTTTAGCTCACCACGTTAGAGTCCAGAATAGAGACATATACTAAAATATTCACGATGCAACAGGAATAGAGTTGTAAATGAGATTTTGTATAGCTATTGCCTAGGATGTCAAGTTCAGGGGTCATGTCAGAAATACAACAGCAATATTTTCTTCTGTCTCGTTATAAGCAGTGAATGACACTGACAGGTGATTATGGCCTGGAGACCCAACAGGTGCAAGTGCTAAGATAGTGGAGAAGAAAAAAAAAGGATGAACGGTTAAGAAGTCTGCATGTGTATTTTGAGGCTTTTATTATTTATAGTAAAACCAACATCTGCAGTATCTGTCAGAAGCAAACCGGGACATCGCGGTTACTGGCCAGGCTGCGAATGAGGCAGCAGGGAGAAGCAGAAAGCGGCGGCCACCTCCACGCTGAGAAGTTTCCCACCAGTTCCTCTGCGTTAGCAATCATTTTTCTACCGACTACAAGCACGTGCCTCACTCTTCATTCTGAAGCGCTGCTACTGGGCATCCAGCCGTTCCGCTCCCACCAGGGTGGAGGGAGCCTTTTTGATTTGTTTATTTGTTTGTTTGTTTGTTTGTAGGAGACAAGACTTCCAAATGCATTTTTGTGATAAAAGTTGAAGCAAAAGGAAAACCACAAATAAAAAATACACCTGAAAGAATGATTGTTAGATTCTTAAATCCGTGATCATACTCATAATCTCTATGGAAAGTTTGCTCTCTTCTGCTTTTATGTTCAATAATATTTGCTTTTCATATAGTTTCAAAATCCTAGGCAACATTTGTGAAGTCCTTTGAAGCCACAGAAAAGTGCATATACTATTGATCTGTATAGATAGATATAGAAATAGGTAGATAGTGTAAATATGTACATATTTTTGTAACAGCATAATACATCTGCCTTGCTTGAGACATAACTAACATAATTTTCAGAGGACTGCCTGAAGTTTACCTGGGTGGAATCAATCTCATTCCAGTAGGCAGCAAAAGTTAATGCATACAAGTGGAGAAAAAAAAATAAAGGACGTTATAAATGAACAATTTGAAATCCTTTAGAAATGTCTAATTGCATAATGGTAATAGCAATAAAATTACTAAAAGCCATGATATGATCTTACATACCATATACATTTATTAAAGTACATGGCTTAAAGATTCTTACACATACTAGTGTGTTAATCTGGTGTGAATTATAGCAGAGGCTTCGTATGAGCAACTTGGTTTTCTTTTTTCTTTTTATTTATGTATTTATTTATTATTAAATCATAGCTGTGTACATTAATGTGATCATGGGGCACCATACACTAGTTTCATAGACCGTTTGACACATTTTCATCACACTGGTTAACATAGGGTTTTTATTTTAAATAAGAAAAGATTTCTTTTTTTTTTTTCTAACAAGTTTTGGTAACTCTTGCCTAGATGGTGTAAATTGGTATTTCTTTGTAACATCTATCCTTATTTATTTTCTTATCTTTTCCTAAAACATTTCCCCAAACATATTCTATCTATTTATGACCCTCAAATCATCTGATCGCTATTTTGTCACAGTCAAATTAGATTCTCTGTGACAGAGGCAAGGAACACTTTTTTATAGCTGCACGTATCAACCAACTACCAGGGCACATCTGATTTGTCAAATTTCCAGTGATTATTATCATTTGAATTAGAAAGAACAGTTTGCTTTTTAAACTGAAGATTGAACTTCAACACTGTCAGGGAAAAAAACCCTTGTTTTGACTTGTAGAAATCTTGTTTTAACTTACTGATTTGCTATGTCAGACATAGATGGAGAGAAAATAAAAGCCAGCAGAATGTCATCCTGAGAAGTCCTTCTTGACCAAATCACAAGGCAAATTCCTCTTTAGAGCATGACTGACTTTTTTTTTTTTAAGTTGATTCTTGGCAGAAGAGAAAAATAAATTTAATTACTCTCATATGTTTTCTTTCTTTGTGTTGAATTTATTTTGTTCTTATTAAAATGAGACTGATTCAAGAGAAGTGTGGGGCTGGAATCCCCATCTGGGGACTGTCCATCCACAGGCATAGGTGGCAGCTCCAGCCTCCAACAAAATCATGTACAAGCAAACTGCTCCAACACGGTGTATTTTCTAGAGATTTCCTTATTGGCTTTTCTCCCAGAGTACTTTAAACCTCCCCTTTATGTTACTTGTAAAGGCCTGAATTACCAAGGTGTCCACAGACCATGCCTATCATTGTTGTAATAGATGAAGACATACTCGGTGACTTAGACCTGTGTCTGAGGTCAGATGTCCATAGGGAGGGAATAAAATCAAGGATGGCAGAGCCACATTTCTTCTAGAAGCACTAACAGAGAACCTTCTCCTTTTACAGTTTCTGAGGCTGCCTGCATTCCCTGGCTGGTGGCCCTATTTCTCTATCTTCAAAGCCAGCCCTATAGTGTCTCAGTCTCTCTCTCTCTCTCTCTCCCTCTCTCTCTCTCTCTCTCTCTCTCTCTTTGTTGTTGATACATAGAACATTTCCTTTAACACTGACTCTGCTGCCTCCCTTTTATATGAGCCCTTGAGATTATATTGGGCCTATATGTGTAATTCTCGGAGGGATAACAGACAGTGATTGGTGAATAAGAAGTGTGTATTTCAATTTCCCTTTAGCACTATCAACACATTCCCACATATTTATTGATAATATGCATTTTCTTTTCTGTGGATGGTCTTTCTACATTTGCTCATTTTCCTAATAAAATATTTATTTGTGTTATGTTTTCATATTTTGTGATCATTTTGAAGACTGGGCAAGTAATCTTAGTAGAGCCACATGCTCTGCAATATCCTTACAGTCTTTGGCTATCATCTCTGGGAGTTTTCTTGCCAAATATTTCATCATTCACTCATTGATTCATTCACTCAGAATTTGTTCATTCAATAGAAGAAAAGAAAGGATGGTGTTAAAGTACGTAGTCAACGGAGGTGAGGCTGGCAGAGACCTGAGTATAAAAGTATACACGGTCTTAATTCGTCCTGTAATGATCCAGACATGTAGACGAAAGCTTTTCAATTTTTCTGCTTAATAGATGGAGACCCAGAGTTTAAGTAATGTCACCAGGGTTTAAAACAATATCTGAATGGCTTGAAAAGCTCTTTTATTAAACCTTGCTGCCAAATGTAGTGATATTGCTGCAAATCTGTTCAGTGTTGTTTTCTGAACCTTTCATCCTACGTAATCCAATTCAGGTGACCTGTCATGTCTTATGAAGAGTAAGGGATTTATCCTAAAAAACATATTATAATGTAAGCAATCTTGTGTTTAAATGAAGTGTACATACACTCCCCCCACACACACAAACACATTTTCTGGCTTTCATTTTAACACAGGGATTAGGTAACTTCAAATACACAAAATTTCAAATACGCAAATATAAGTATATGGTGTATCAGTCTCTGGAAATGACTGAAAATCAATAATTAAACTTAATCCACATAATGAATGCTACAGATTTTGTTATTAAATATACTTTTTCCCCATTGAAGAATAAAACAATATAAAAGTAATTTCAGCATGAATTTTGCCATGAAACAAATAAATCTAAGGGAATAAATTTGCATTGTATATTTATTAAAAAATACGTACTAACAGATGTGTTTACTAACATGATTAAAAATTTACACAATGTGGGCTCGGCGCCCATAACTCAGTGGTTAGAGAACTGGCCACGTGCACCGGGGCTACTGGGCTCAAAACTGGCCAGTGTCTGTTAAACAAAAATGACAACAATAATGGGGAAAAAAAAATAACAAGCATTGTGGTGGGCACCTGTAGTTCCAGCTACTTGAGAGGCTGAGGCAAGAGAATCACTTATGCCTATGAGTTTGAGGTTGCTGTGAGCTGTGACACCATAGCACTCTACGGAGGGTAATGTAGTGAGACTTTGTCTAAAAAAAAAAAAAAAAATTACAATGTGATTATCACTTTTTTTAGGAACAATAAATAAAAATACGTATAACTGCTAATCACATAGCAATTTATGTTATAACGCAGGCCCTGTCTTAACATCTGGACTGCATTTGAATATGACTGAGAAATTGATGAAGATATCAGAATGTTCTTTGTAGAGGGGCCTGGAAGCCACTCCTCTTGATTCTGTTTTTTACATAATTTCTGATGATAATAAACTCAAGTAGCTTCACTCTGAAATGCATCTTAGCTGCTTGCCCTTTTTTGAATTACTTTCTTAATTTCTTTATCCTGAACTTCCCAAACTATCACATTCAGTCTTGGCCTTAGCAGCAGCTTCCGAGGAAACTCAATCTATGATACTTGGTACCAGAAATTTTCCCAGCAAGGTCATTAGGATGGAGTTGTGAATTGGATGCATAAACCAGCCATATGGTAACAGGGATCCCGCAGCTGATTGTAAACTGGGTGATGATGCCCCTGGCGCGCTGCAGAATTGTTGCCGCTGTAGTGAGTGTAGATGTGACGTGCTGGAAAGGGTGCTGCTTCGTGCATTGTCTCTAGAATTTGGGAGAAACAAAGGTAATAGTGACGTAAAAGGTGAAAGAATGGAATGGCTCCTGAAGACGGGGCAGACGATAGTCAAATGAAGGACAGTGCAGGCCACAGGTCTGTAACGAGGCCCTTATAATAGGCATCAGTGACGCACCCTGGGTGAAAATCAAGCCCAGATTTACCATTTCAATAACAGAATTACAAATTAACTCTTAATGCACAGCAAGAATTCTAGGTTAAATCCCGTCCTAACTCCGGATTAGTGACACGCTGAGACTTGGGAAGGTGATTTGTGAAAGTACAAGGTGTCCATTGCAGGGAGGAAGTATAAAAGCAAATATCTTGGAACGTGTTTGCCAGGAGTGAGAGAGAAGACTGTGTGTGAGAGAGTGTGCAAGGGAGTGTAAAGAGGGGGCCAATAGGCAGAGAATATTTTGTAAACATTTGGAAAATTTTTGCAATAAATATTTTGTAAATGAAGATATATTCAGCTATAATTTCCTATTGTCCTTGTGTGTCGAGACTCTGGGACACACGGATCCTATCTTTGACCTTTCTGTTCCATCCAACACTCAGAGAACACAAAAGGTGGTTGACATGCTTTCTAGAGGACAGTAGCTAACCTTTGCCTAGAAACCATGACAGAGAAGTTCACACCATCAGCAGAGCAATGACTTCTCAATGGGAACCAAGTTAATTTACAAAACCGACAGTCCCCAACCATTAGCTCCTGAGGCAAAGGGAATACCAAGAGGTTTTGAGGAGAGTGAAGTTCAGAATCTGAGCTAAAGCTGATCTCAAGGCCTAAGTAAGCATCCTGGCTTTCCTGTTAGCAGGGAGGCAACAGAGGCTGGGTGGTGAGTGAGTTCATGGCACAAGAGTGGCTCACAGGGCTTCAAATGTCTGTGAGTGCTCCCCATGGTTGTTGTTTCAGATCTGGGTGCACCACTGAGGTCTGTATGCCCAGCCACTGCCTGAAGCCTGGCGTTGCCGCTGATGGGCCTGTGGTGAGACACGAGGGAGCCACCCTCTCTCCAGCCAGATGAAATGCCAGAAACACTCCTGCATTCCAAGTTGAAAGGCAGAGATTAAGGTCAAGAGGATGTTTGAGGACTCCGTCACATTCCTTTTTTATTCACTAGACTAGCCTGTGCTAAAAGAAAAAAAAAAGCAATGAGATGAATTCGGCAGATTGTCATGGTGGTTACTGTGAATGTAAGTGGGCGTAGCCCAACTCTCACTCCTGCTGGGAACATCGCATCTTTACTGGAACAGAACAGCACAGCCTCTCATTAGTCATGTGCAGATATTAATTAGTCAAATGCTTTCTTTCAGTTCTATAAGAAGGAAAATTCAGAAGTTTAATTAACCTAAAACGTGTAACAGTATGGGTAACACTAACTCTCTTGTTAATAGAATGCAGCACGAAAAACATTATTTACACTTTCCATAGAATCAAACTGTGATCTTCTATGGGAATGACATCTTGTTAATTAGAAATGAGAAGCAGAAAGAGGAAAATATTCTTTTCTTTTCCTGAATTAGATCAGTAATTTTCTTTTTTTTTTTTTATTGTTAAATCATAGCTGTGCACATTAGTGCAATCACCTGTACCCATTCTAAGATGCACCATAGATGTGGCCCCACCCATGACCCCCCCCTCCACAAGAACCTCCCCCCTCCCTTCCCCTTCCTTGCCCCTATAGCACAAGACTATGGGGAAAGGGGTAAGGAGGAAAATATTCTTAATGCCTTGGAAACACACGTCTATGCCAGGAAGTGAGAGATGACATCTAAATATTCAGAACGCTGCCATTTCAACTACCCAGTGGTGCGGGGAACACAGGACATGTCTCTGCAACAGGAAGCAAGCTATTGATTATACCGTGTGCCTCCTACAACTGAGAAAAACCTCGCTGAGTGACCCAGGATACTCCAGCTGTTTGTGCAGTTTTGACTTTACACTGGAATATCCCATTGAAATCGCTAAACTTCAGGAAAGAGGAGTAATTCAGATAAAATGACTTCACAGTCTCAAATGTTGAGATTATCATTATATATTAATCATACAGTTGGCTTTACCTTGGTAAAGGATAATTGGTGGAAATAAGAACATTATTGGAGTGAAAAAGAGGAAAATTTAAGAGGGAATCTTGGTGATTGTCATAGTAAATCAACCATAGATAATACAAGAAATTATAAAACATAAAGAAGTGGTCATGTCAAGCAAAAATCACCAATATATATTGAACTTAACCAGGTTTGTTGCATTACCCCCTTCCTGACTCTCTGCAGAGTCACAGGATAAGGAGCAGACAGATCATTCAGATTTCCCAGCCTATGAGACTGGGGATGGACATTGGGGAAAATGCGGGAAGTGGGGAGGGGAGTGTGGATGATTTAAGTTAAATTTAACTGTGCATCAAATTCATGTCCAAACCACACAGGAAAAAATGCGCATGGGTTTTGAGTGCAACTCAGACTGTATAACATTAGTGAAATAGTCTTTAAAAATAAAATGTCAAAGAAATATTAGCTTCTGCCAGTAGCTTTATGGTTAGTAAAAGTATTGGCTAAGTATATAGATGTAAATATTGTAATTTTGTAAGAGTTATATTCAAATTGCAGGCCAAAGCCAGTAAGTGTATTAATGTTAATAGTGATTTTTCATGTTAAGAGAGAAAAAGAGATGAAATAATAAAATCAAATTTAAAAAAAAATTCTGTGTTGTTAAATTTGAGTTAGACACATTAGTATAAACTTATGACTTTTAAGGCCCTGAAGGATACAGACATTCCCGTAGTACTGAGTATTCCTAAAACACAGAAACCCAGATTTTGTTTTTCATATACTCCACTCACATAAACCAGGGTCTTGGACATATTCCAAAATGATAGTGAAGAAAACACAACGTGAGCCTGGGGACTTTGTTGCTAAAGAGCATCAGAAGCCTGATGGGGGAGGATGTGGAGAGGACAGAGTCAGTTCAAAGGGCTCCTGTCGGCCTCGTTTGAAATAATGAAAACATCATAACAGCATTTAAATGTAAAACATTGATAAATAAAAGCCTACGTACCCATAGTGACACTAAAAAAAAGGAAAGCTAAAAACAGTTGTATTTATACAGCAGCATAGATCATGAAACAGTTATATAGATTCTGAATGAATGTGAATCATTGTACTGCCTAGATTCAAGAAATCAGTGATTTCTAAAATACATTATCAGTTTCTCAACACAAATGAGGGGTATGTTTCTCTTTTGTAATTTTTAATTGGTGAAAAATGAAATGTTATAACATTTGATCTCTAAATTACACAATACACAATGTATAACATGATTATAGGACAAATTCAAAAGTACTTATGTATTCCTACTAGTAAAAACACTGATTCCTAAAACCTCATTACTATAAAGGCAGAGGAATTAAATGTATATGTCTTGGGGCAATATTTTCATGAAAATTACAAACTCTTTAATAAAAGTATAATACCTTAATAATAAAGTCACATAATAATAACCACTCCTATTTCAGTAAACAATTTAATATGAAAATAAGAAAAATATCCATACTTGTATCACACCAGCAATATATTTTTGAGAAAATGAATGTGCTATATCTGTTCAAATTATTTATTTATTAAATCATAACTGTGTACATTAATTCATTTATGGGGTACAATGTGTTGATTATATATGTAATTTGGAATGCTTACATCAAACTGGTTAAAATAACCTCCACCACTTAATTGTTGTGTCAAGACATTTATACTCAACTTTTAACAGATCTGGCATGCACCCTTACATTCTGCTCAGCAGGTGAGTTCCCACCAATTACCCTCCCTCCAGCTGGCCTCCCATTTCCTCTCCCCTCCCCTCACCCTCCTCTGGATTTTTTCATCTTGCTGAATTTATTTAGTTCTGATAAGTAATGCAACCAGAGATTTTTCCATTAATGGGCAATTTAAAACACTCTTTTATTCTGAGATGAAGAGACCATAAATCCAGGGTATGACGTGACAATGTGAGTGTCCATGGAGTTTATTTGGCTATAAAAGTCAAGATGGGGGACTCTAAATGATTGATGTGGCAAGGTATCAGGATGAGGGTCTCTAAATGATTTGTGTGGCTGGTTGTCAGGATGGGGGTCTCTAAATGATTTGTGTGGCTGGTTGTTGCTTAGGAAGCTACAGATATACCATTCACCATCTTTGCTAAGAAACTGCAGATTTCCTCCACGAGAATGCTTTGATTTCCTGTGAAAATTGTCTCTCTCTCTTTTTTCATAACCTTGTGCTTTTTGATTATGACAGTTTGATAAAAAGTCCCACTTTGATAAGTTCTTATAAAAATAAAATGCACACATTTATAATTGTACTTTCATGAAATCCCATCATTCAAAAGTTATTACTGTTCCCTGTTCTAGTATTTATAGAGTATGATTAGCAAAAACTGAAGAAGGAGTGACAGGAGATTCCTGGTTACAGTTATCTGCCAAAGGAAAGCAAATTCTCAGCAATTCTGAATCTATCTGCAAAGGGGACGAGAGGCAGGGATAATTCAAAACACTGCTCTTGGGAATTTAGACCTGGTGTTACATGTAATAACATTTTACTTGTAAAGACACATAGAAAGACCTTGTGGGTAGTAAAATAATCCAAACTTACCTATGACTTGATTCAGAATGCAAAAGGAAAACCATGCAGGTGGGGGGGGGGGCGGGGAGCACACCTGTGTATTATGGGAGGAAGATTCCTCCTATAGCCTCTCTGTAACTGTTGGGGGTATTTGTATAGATAACATGCAAATTGTTGATTAATGTTTTTAAATACCTGGACTGGGCACAAGTAGATATGGCTAAACAGAATAAAGAATATGCAGATAATTAGAAAAGTACATTTCTAAAAATATAAAGTTATTCTTTTGAAAAATTGAGGAGCCCTTTTAAGCCTTATGCTAAATGTTTGATTTTTCCCAAGTGCCTAACTTGCTTTGCTCAGTCAGGAAAATATGCTTTGTGGTCCAAGCAAGTTTTCAATTCAGTGGTTCCCATTCTTGGGAAATGCACACGCTTGCTTCTTGGCTATATATTGATCCTGTCCCAGGTTCCAGACGTCACACTAACAGGAGAAAATAAGATACAAGAAAAATCCCAGTCTACACAAAGCATGCATTTCCAGCCTGATGGTAGGAGGGCAGGGGACAATTAAAATTAAGAAGTAAATATGAAAGCTAATTTTGGTACAGGAAATGAAATAAACAAGAGGTGATAGCAGGTAGTCAATGGGCTGGGTCATTGGTAAAACGACAGGGGACTTGTTGGGGAAATGACACTGAAGTTAGAGCTGAATAATGGCCAATAGGATTAGCTGTGTGAAGAACCAGGGACAAGTTTCCTTAAATGGCTTGCCCGAGAATTAATTAGAATAAAGCCAAACTCACAGCCGGTTTTCTCACTAAAAGATTACTCTTCTCGGCCCCAGATGTTTCTTCACATACACGAATCACATCCTATAGAAAAGTTTCAGAGTTTTTCTCTTCCCCATTTTCATCACCTTTTAATGCTGGAATATGCGGTGACTTCACCTCTGAAACTTCTCTTTTCTGTGCCGATTTGAATTAATTTTTGAACAAATGCTGTTGAAATGTTGCTTCATAAGCAAGTAGTTTCTTCAGATATATCTTTTAGTGTCAGCTAGGTTTATTTTGTAATTTTAATATATTATAGATATTTGAGCTTCAAAATTATATATTTTAAAATTTTGTATCAGTTTTTGAATGTTTGATTTTTTAATCAAATTTTAAATGCTTGATTTTTCCCAAGTGCCTAACTTACTTTGTTTTTCGTTCAAATTTGCCTATACACTTTGATTAACCATTTATTTTTTTATCATTTTTTGTGATTGTCTTTTGCTTCTTTTTAATATATTATAAACATCTTCTTAAATTCTTTAAGCTACCCTTTGTTTCACCCTTAGTGGCCTAAATATAGTATTTTATTTCTACTGACTGTTATTCATGTTGCTTGACAACACATGTGTTTTGTTATCTTTGATTGAGAGCTAAGTACTTTATTTTAAGTCTTGGGACTCCTGTGGGTCTGAATTGGAAACACTTTCCTGCAGGAACAAACCAGCTTCTTGGTGGCGCTGGTGGCTCAAGGGACTAGGGCGCCGGCCACACATACTGGAGGTGGAGGGTTCAAACCTGGTCTTGGCCAAAAACTGCAAATAAATAAATAAATAACCAGCTTCTTGTAAGCTGGGAGGCACCAGTTACGTGGGGGTTTGCCTTAACTTCTCTCAGGTGAACAGTCTCACAACGGGATCTTAGCCTTCGTTCCTGTCCCTTAGAATCACAGTTCAGACTCAGCTTTTATGCTGCCCGCTATTCCCCTGAATCTCTAGAATGGGATCTTGTTTGTTGGCTCACTGAGGGAGAGGTCAGCCTTGGCCACCACTATCTGCCACCTCACAGGAGACTAGCAGCACCTTGAATAAGTGTCAGGTCTGGGATCCAATACGCAAATCTACTACGTTTATCATACTGGCCAAGGGAAAAACAGTATTCTTATCTTTCATTTTATTTTTAGAATGGGCATTAAAAACCTACTGTCGTTAACTTGCCTTTTTCTTCTGTAACTCTCTCAGGTTCTGTCTTATTTGTCCTTGGTTTTGCTTTTAGGTACATGCAAGTTTATGATCGATACTATCTTCCTTTCAACATCAAGTAAACTCCCTGAATCCCATTTAATTATTTGATTTCGAATTCTATTTCTTATTCAAGGCTACATTTTCAGATTGTGTCCCCTCAATCTCTTGTCCATCCTTTTAGTTTCAGGCATCTTTGATTTCTTTTTTTTTTTTTTTTTTTTTTTTCATCTTTGTATTACTTTAGAATAGGTTTGTCTTAATGAAAGGATAGCTGTATTTTTACAACTCCAATCTCAGAGTTTCTTATTAAAGACCCTGTGTGGACACAATTGCTGACATGTGTTCAGCCTTACTTCTGAAATCTGGTATATACGCCAGGCTGCCTTTGCCTCATTTGTTTTCCTTTTAAATTTGTTGAATTGACAGTCCCCCCTTTTCATTGTTACTCATTATTAACTTGCATATTGTATTTCTAAACTCATTGTTTAGCCTTAAATACCAAAAAGCTTAACATTCTAGCCGGGCATTGTGGTGGGCACCTGTAGCCCCAGCTCAGGACTTGGGAGGCTGAGGCAAGAGAATCGCCTAAACCCAACAGTTGGAGGTTGCTGTGAGCTGTAACGCCATAGCACTCTACCAAGGAGTGACACAGTAAGACTCTGTCTCAAAAAGAAAGAAAGAAAGAAAGAAAGAAAGAAAGAAAGAAAGAAAGAAAGAAAGAAAGAAAGAAAGAAAGAAAGAAAGAAAGAAAGAAAGAAAGAAAGAAGGGCTATGAACTGAATGCACTGCGTCATTCCACCCCCTGTCCCTTGGGAAGGTCTGAGACCAGGGCCAGTAAGCGGCCCTAACAGGGCTCTCCCTGAGTCTCGGGAGATGAGTTCCCACAGACTGGGGATCATGCAAGGTCAGACTGGGCAGGAGATGCCGTCGACCCCCTACCCTGGGAGAGGCCAGCAGATGCCTCCTTAGCTGGAGTTTGGAACAGACACCAGCCAGTGAAGTGAGTTCATGGCTGAGGTGAGGTACCCCACACGGGGGCTTCATAACCCAATTCAGACTATTCTTCCCCATCCTTAAAAAAACCCTTAACACTCATGTTTTCTGATGAGTTTGAAAGCCAGCACAGTAATATATCCCACCTGCTCCCCGACCACTCCCTCTGCACTTGGTTATATTTAAAAAATGCAGTTTACCCACTGACTGTGTTTTGAGATTTTTGGCTTTCCACTCCTGTCTTCTGAATTTGTTTTATTTCTTGTTAAAGTGTATTTTTAAATAGTTTTATACCCCCTACACTGTCCACACCTATTAAGTTCTTAATCATGTTTTGCCTATACATGTGTTTTTTATTTTCACTTTTAAACAAATGAGGCACTAGAGAGAAAATGCTAAATTGAAATAAATTCCCTTTTAGCAGTTTAAAACTATGATGCTATTGTCTTGTGACATTTTTAAATTATGCATGGTCCACTACAATGAAATATCCTCCTTATGTTAGTAAACAATTTTTCCCGTAGTTTTGAGTTTGTGTTTCTGATATGCAGTAACTTTATTGGAAAACATTATTGTGAATTTTATTTTTTATTCTGCTTGCTTTGATTTGTTATTTGCTAATTTGGTACCTTGGCTTTCTTCAATTCTCAAAAACTGTAGCCATTATAACTTCTCATTGTATTTCCCCTCAATCCTTGGGGTGCCTCTAAAATTCAATTACACCCTTGCTGAATTTTCTTCTCTCACTGTTTTAAAATTCTGGATGATTTTTCTCAGTTTCACCCTTCAATAGACTGGTTTTATGTTTGTGTATGTACAGCTTCGTCTAGAGCTTTCCTATTAAAATTTATCATATCAACTATTGTATTTTTCATTCAATATTTTAATTGGTTAACTCTTGTATTAGCCTGCTATTGATGGATAACCACATGTTTTCATCTGTAATTTGTAGGTGTCCACTCTCAGGTTTTGAGTGAAAGCAACGTGGCCACTTCCACAAGGGGCTCGTGTGTCTCCCACCCAGGCTTCCCCACCCTGTCCCACTTCCCTCAGGCCTTCATGGTGTTAGTAAGAGTGACTTCTGAACCCAGAATTGAAGTGCAAGCTTCATGCACATGTCCAGGCCGTTAAAGAATTGCATGTGCCAAAGCCAGCAGCACACCCACCTCTCCTCCAGAAATGCATGTCCTCTAGAAATACATTTTTATCCTTTAAGTTACCAAATCTTAACTTGAAAATTCATCTTGCTTTGGAATATTTATCTTTCCCACAAAATCACTCCTCTCTGTTCAATGTTTTATGAGGTTATTTCCACCCTGCTCCCGAGAGCCACAGCTCAGCAATAGGTCAGCCAAACGTTGCAGAGCAGGGGCTGAGTGTCCCCTGACTTCAGACCAGGACACTGGTCAGCGAGGATCTGGTCAGTACCGGTGTCTCTTTACCTCCCACAAGCAGTTTGTTTCTCCGGCATGGGGACCAAGCTTTGCCAGCTGTGTTCAGGTAGCTATTCTAGCTGTGACTGAGAAGGAGCTAAACTAAAGTTCTGTCCAGCCAAGGGCTGAAATTCTGCACTCAACTCTTGCCTTTACGTCCCTTGGTCGTTTCCTGTAGTGACTCCCCCAAAGGTCTTGTTGGTGTATATTTTTAACACTCTGATATTGTTTGTTTATAAACTATTTCTATGTGTTTATAGAAGTAGAAACAGTTGTCTTTATGCACTTAACCTAACATGATGATTCCTGATAATTTATTTTAAACAGAGAGATGTATGCAGAGATATATACACAAGGATATTCTTAGCCCTCTTTATAAAGTTAAATAAATCGTTGTCAACACACGTGTGCTAGTTTACATAAGTTATACCATTCCACAAAAAATAATACAGTGTACTCAGTGAAAACAATTACACTATAGGCTTTTGACAAATGGAACACGTACTTACTTTTAAAAATTAAAATAGCTTTCATGGCGTTTTCTTAGTTATTGTATGTAGACTACGTTGAAGAGTTTGATGAGAATATTTCAGATTGTATATGAAACCAGCACATTGTATCCCTTGATTGCACTAATGTACACAGCTATGATTTAACAATAAAAAAAGAAAAAAATTAAAATAGCTGTTTATACCATAGTCTACATATGAATATTAATGTTTGCATGTTTTAGTGTGTGCATATGTTATAGTGATAAGATAGCATGTTATATTAAATTTACAGTTATACATATAGTTATATATTAATTAACATGTTATATTAATTTACAGTTTTGAAACTTTTGTGACAAATTTTTATTTCAGAAAACAGTATCAAAATTTGAATTTATAAAGTTAATTCCAGATTTTCATGGTGAATACAGAGTTAATGATAACTGGCGATACACTGAGGACATATAATTAAGATATAATTTAGCTCGTGATCTGTTCATTTGACTGTTTCTGGCACAAAAACAATTCCTATGCTTCTTTACGGCACTCTCAGGCTCCTATCCGGGACGTGACTCCTGCAGCTTCACAGGTGCACGTTTGACAAACAGATGGATCTTCTGTTTCCAATGGCCAGAAAACTTGGGCTTTTTCATACAAAACATTAAGCAAACTGGTGGAATGTGTGAGGCATACTGAGCTGAGGGTGGTATAAAAGATTCAGTGACAACAATGGAAAGAAATCAACAGATCAAAGCATCAGTAGGAAGAAAGCTTTCTGATACAAACATACTTCTTTACAGAACTGGAGAACATTCTGCTAATTGACATAATCCAAGACAGATAAATAACTAACTCCGTAAATTAATGAATGAGTTAAATGACAATTATAGAGAGAAGAATCGAGAGGGAATGTATTTGGGATTATTGGAAAGTGCCTTTCTGATCATAGGTATGTACAGAAAAAAATTAGTGCAGAAATTTCTGTTGTGATCTGTTTTAAAATAATATATTTGAAACCGAACCTAGAGAGCTTACCCAACTGGAAAAAACAAAACAAAACAAAACAAAACACTGGATAAGATTTCTTTAAAGTACTGTAATCTAAACTCCCTGATGGCTGGGCTCAAATGCGTCATTTCCCAAAGCGTCAGCCTCAGTGATCTCCATGTAGTAAGTGATCATGAAAAAGAATTACAAAAATATGAGAAGTGATTAGAAAAGCTTGAATTTAGAAAAAAGTGCTTTATTTGATATAAATGTGGGAAGAGAAATAGATTTTTTTTTTTTTTTTTCCAACTGAAGCAATTAAAAAACCCAAAGTTCATAAATAATCAGTAAACCTTGGCATGGACTTTAACTGATGCACCCAGGAACTGGCCCACCCAGTGAGGCTGACGGATCCCTCAGCATCGACAGTGATAACAGCTTTACGCTTTTTAGATGAAGAGAAAACAGAAAAGAAGAGCATCCGAGGAGGGAGCAGTTGAGAAACCCGTGTTTGTGAACCCCAACGCTTTGCCGAGAGATATTTTTGCGTAAAACAAGGCCTGCAAACCATGGAAACACCAATGGAAATCCTGTTGATGGGCGACTCTGAGGTGAGATGCAGCCACGCTGTGCAGGGGGCCTCTGACAGCAGCCTTGGCAGCATTTCGCTTGCTCCAGGTAATGTGAGTTAAGTATTCGCTCTGCAAGGGAGCCTGCTAAGGACCAAGGCACAGTGGTAGAGATCAAAGACAAAGTAAAGAATTGAACAGAAAAGACAAATGTAGATCAACAGTAAAGGTCTCATCATATCTTGATATTGATACTTTGATATATTTCACATCAAATATCTTCCTTCATGATTTCTTTTTTTTAAACTGCTTTTGTTTTCAATTCTTATAAATGTGTAAAATTTGTATATGTTTACAGGGTACATGTGAGGCTTTGATACAGGAATATAATGTGTGTTGACTAAATTAAGGTGATTGTGATAGCTACCCACTATCTCAGGCATTCATCATCCCTTTCTGTTAGGAACATTTCAATCTCACACTTTTAATAACTTACTGTTGACATACTCATTGTTGTGCTATCAAGTATTGATCATTGCAACTATAATCTATATTCTAACTATTGGTCATTCTAACTATATTTTTGTCATTAATCTCCCACACTGTATCCCCCTTCCCCACTACTCTCTTCTCCCTCAGCTAACCATCATTCTGCTCTCTGTCTCCGTGAGATCAATTGTTTTTAATGTTTAGCTCTCACGTATGACTGAGAACATAGGAGATTTATCTGTCTTGGATTATTTCACCGAACAGAATTTTCTCCAGTCCCATCCATGTTGTCTCAAATGTCAGGGTTTTATTCTTTTGTGGCTATAGAATATTCCATTGTGTGTATGTACCCCGTTTTCTTTATCCATTCACCCCTGATGGGAACTGAGGTTGATTCCAAATCTTTGCTGTTGTAAATACTACTGCAATAAACGTGGGGTGCAGATGTACTTTTGATATACTGATTTCCCCTCCTATGGCTATTTACCAGGCAGTGAGACTTCTGGGTCCCATGGCACTTGTATTTTTAGTTTTTAGAGGAACCTCGGTACTGTTCTCCACAGTGGTTACCCTGAATCAGGGATATCTTCAATTACTCTTGTTACTGTCTTTCTGTTAAAAGCCTTTTTAACTAGAGTGAGAGGATATCTCATCATAGTTTCAATTTTCATTTCTCTGATGAGTAATGCTGATGAGCATGTTTTCATACGCCTGTTCACTATTGTTCACTATGTCTTCTTTTGAGGATTGTCTATTCATATCTTTTGCCCATTCTTTGAGTTACCTGACTTTTTCCTATTGAGTTGATGGAGCCCCTTATATATTCTAGTGATTAGTCCCTTGTCAGGTGGGTACTTTGGAAATATTTTCTTCCATTCTGTGGGGTGTCTCCTCACTTTGTTGATTGTTTCCTTTGTATGCAGAAGCTTTTTAGCTAAATTTGATCCCACACATCCAATATCACTATGGGGATGTGACTCAGACACCACTCGACCAATGTCCTGATTAATTTCTTTCGTGTTTTCTTTTACTAGTTTCATAGTTTCAGGTCTTAAATTTAAGTCTTTCATCTTTTTTTTTGTAATATGTTGAGAGACACTCTTCTAGTTTCATTGTTCTGCATATGGGTATCCAGGTATCTGGGTGCTGTTTACTGAAGAGACCGTCCTTTCCCCTGTTGCATGTCCTGGTGGATCTTGTCAAAGTTAAGTTCACCACAGATGTGAGGATTTTGCTCTGAGTTCTAGCTTCTGTACCATCAGTCCATACGTCTGTCTTACATACCAGTTTCTAGATTTTTTTTTTTTAACAGCATTGTTTTTTTTTAAATTTAAATCATGCGTATGATCATGGGGCATCATACACTAGCTTCATAAACCGTTTGACACATTTTCATCACACTAGTTAACATAGCCTTTCTGGCGGTTTTTTAGTTATTGTGCTAAGACATTTACATTCCACATTTACTAAGTTTCACATATACCCTTGTAAGATGCACCGCAGGTGTAATCCCACCAATCCCCCTCCCTATACCCTCCTCCCCCCTCCCTCCCCTCCCTTTCCTCCTTCCCCCTATTCTTAGCTCTTCTATGTTTACATGGATGGAGCTGGAACATACTCTTCTTAGCAAAGTATCTCAAGAATGGAAGAAAAAGTACCCAATGTACTCAGCCCTACTATGAAACTAATTTAGGGCTTTCACATGAAAGCTATAACCAAGTTCTTGATGTTTAGGTTACTATAGCTCTGTAGTTCACTTCTTTGGCTATGTTTATTCCTAGATATTTTATTTTATTTTATTTGTAAGTAATGTAAATGATATTGCTTTTTTTTTGTTTACTTTCCACGTGGTTTACTGATGGCATATAGAAGTGCTATTGATTTTTTTTGCAACTATATAATGATTTTTATCAGTTCTAATAGATGTCTTGTGGAGTCTTTAGATTTTTCTACATATAAGATCTCCTCATCTAACTCCTTCCTTTCCAATTTGAATATTCTTTGTTTCTTTCTTTTATATGATCGTTCTAGCTAAATCTTCCAGCATGTGATCATTACCCTTGGTGACAGTGGACCTCCTTGTCTTCTTCCAGATCTTAGAGGAAAGTCTTTCAATTTTTCTGTCATACACGGCTTTTATTGTTCTGAAGTAATTTCCTTCTGTGCCCAGATTTTTGATAAGTTTTATCAAAATAAAACGTTGAATTTTATCAAATGCTTTTTCAGCATCAGTTGAAGCAATCGTGAATTTGTACTTCATTCTGTTAATAGGACATATCTCACTGATTGACTCATATATACTAAACCATCCTTGCATCCCTGGGATGAACCACACTCGATCATAGGGAGTTATTTTTTGATGTTTTGTTGAATTTTGTTTGCTAGTATTGTGGGAAATATTTTTGCATCTATGTTCCTCAGAGATATTGGCATGTAATTTTCTTTATGTTGTTGTTGCTCTTGTGTCTTTGATTTTGTTATTGGGGTTATTCAGACCTCAGAAACTATATATATATTTTTAAGAGCTTAAGTAGTGTTGCTATTAGTTCTTTGAATGTTTTATACAATTCAGCATTGAAGTTGTTAGATCCTGGGCTTTTTATTTTTTATTTTTTTTCTTCATGGAAGTATATTTTATTACGGCTTCTATCTCTTCCTTTGTTTTGGCTTATTCAAGTTTTGGATTTGTTCCTGGTTCAATATTAACAGGTTGTATGTGTCTAGGAATATATCCGTGTCTTCTACATTTTCTCGTTTTGTGGCACATTCTTGCTCATAGTGTTAGATTGCTCTAACAATTACTTGGATTTTCCAAATGATTTTATCAGTTGTAATGTCTTTATTTTCATCTCTGATTTTATCTATTTAAGTCATCTCTTCTTTTTTCTTCGTCTGTCTAAAGGTCTGTCAATTTTGTTTATCTTTAAAAAAACAACTTTTCATTGTCTTTAACATGTTTTTGTTTCAATTGTATTTCTGTTGTATTTATTATTTTTTTTTTCCATGTTTGAGTTCTGTTTCCTCAGTTTCTCTAGTTCTTAGGGATGCATCATTAAGTGGCTAGTTTGACACTTTTCTACTTTTGGATGTTGGTGCTTATTGCTATAAACTCCCTTCTTATTAATGCTTTAGCTATATCCCATAGCCCTGTAGTGTTTTCATTTTCATTTGTTTTGAGAAAATTTTGAAGCCCTCTTAATCTCTTCATTGCCCCGCTGCTCATTCAGGAGCATACTGTTCAGTTTCCACACGTTTGTGCATTTTACAATACTCCTTCTGCTATTGATTTCTACTTTCATATTATTGTGGTCACAGAAAATACTTGTTATGCTTTCAATTTTTTTCATTGTTTGATTTGAGGTTACCATGAGGTTTGCAAAAAACATTTTGCAATCAATTATTTTAAACACATGACAACTATGCTTACAAACAAAGGAAACACTCAAAGATTAATCCAGCAGAAATTCTCACTTTAACTCCATCTCTCCCTACCCTACTTTTTGGCTTTTGTTGTTTCTATCCATATCTTATATCTATCTCTCAAAAAGTTGTAGTTATCCTTGTTAGACTTGTCTTTATTCTTCTACTCAGTATATAAGTGGTTTCTATACTGAAATTCAGCAATAGATTATTCTATATTGTGAACTTCACTGTTACCAGTGTACTGCATAACTGCATGTAGTTCATGAACATCATTTTCTTGCCAATTCTAAAACTCCTTTTAGCATTTCATGAAGACTTGTCTGATATTGATGAAATCCCTTAGCTTTTGTTCCTCTGGAAAATTTTTCACTTTTTTCATGTTTGGGGATATTTTTGCAGGATATGCTATGCTAGGGCTACAGCTTTTCCCTCAGCACTTTGTATATGTTGTGCCTGTCTCCCTAACCTACCCCAGCTATATTGGAGCTTTTACACATTATATTATTGTTACTATGTTTCATTTTTCTTGCTTTCCCTTAAGACACTTTTTTTTTTTCATCTGAGGCCTATGGTAGCTTATTTTCTTCCTTTTTTTTCTTTCTTTCCTTCTCTTCTCTTCTCCTCTCCTCTCTTCTCCTCTCCTCTCTTCTCCTCTCCTCGCCTCTCCTCTGCCCGCACCACACCGGCCGAAGCGGCCCGACCCGCAGCACCGCAGACAGCGCAGCATGCA
>CAUYPK010063822.1:0-39850 GCA_963574355.1 Loris lydekkerianus | reverse complement strand
ATATGTTCCAACTCCATCCATGTAAACATGAAAGAGGTAAAGTCTCCATCTTTCTTTAAGGCTGCATAATATTCCATGGTGTACATATACCACAATTTATTAATCCATTCGTGGATTGATGGGCACTTGGGCTTTTTCCATGACTTAGCAATTGTGAATGGGGCTGCAATAAACATTCTGGTACAAATATCTTTATTACAATGTGATTTTTGGTCTTCTGGGTATATACCTAGTAGAGGAATTATAGGATTGAATGGCAGATCTATTTGTAGATCTCTAAGTGTTTTCCAAACTTCTTTCCAAAAGGAAGATATTAATTTGCATTCCCACCAGCAGTGTAGAAGTGTTCCCTTTTCTCCACATCCACGCCAACATCTCTGGTCTTGGGATTTTGTGATATGGGCTAATCTTACTGGAGTTAGATGATATCTTAAAGTAGTTTTGATTTGCGTTTCTCTGATGATTAAAGATGACGAGCATTTTTTCATATGTCTGTAGGCCATGCACCTGTCTTCTTCAGAGAAGTTTCTCTTCAAGTCCCTTGCCCAGCCTGCAATGGAATCACTTGTTCTTTTCTTGCTTATACGTTTGAGTTCTCTGGATTAAAGGACGTTTGTTGGTGGAATTTCCTTTACGATAACATGCTGTATAGAAAATGCCCTATTGTTTATAATTATAAATTTAGATGGCAAGTCAATTTGGTATATTCATGATTCAGTTATGGGGGGGTGAATTGTGGCTTTTGAAAAGGCTTTAGGGTGTTTTTTTTGCTAGCCGTCCATTACTGTCTTCTCCATATAATTTAACACTTATTTTATGCTATATTCTCCATTTTTGTGTAGGGCATGGCAAGCTCCCACTGCACATAAACCCAAGTGGAATATAAAAAGGAAACTTTTTTTTTGAGACAGAGCCTCACTTCGTCACCCTCGGTAGAGTGCTGTGGAATCACAGCTCACAGCAACCTCAAACTCATGGGCTGAAGAGATTCTCTTGCCTCAGCCTCCCGAGTAGCTGGGACTACAGGCACCCGCCACAATGCCCAGCTATTTTAGAGGCAACTGGTCTCGAACCTGTGAGCTCAGGCAATCCACCCGCCTCGGCCTCCCAGAGTGCTGGGATTACAGGTGTGAGCCACTGAGACGGTCCTGAAAGGAAACACTTTAATACAGAAATCAGTCTTAAGGACTAGGAGAAAAATCATTAGGTAGGGTTGTTCTTTGTAAGTTAATGCCTTTTCTCTTGCCTGTTAGAAAGTTTAGAAGTAGAAACATAATTTGTTTTCTTTCAAGAAATAATTCATTTTGGTCAGGTGTGGTGGCTCACGCCTGTAATCCTAGCACTTTGGGAGGCTAAGATGCGTGGATTGCGTGAGCTCACAGGTTCAAGACCAGCCTGAGCAAAAAGCAAGACCTTGTCTCTACTAAAAATAGAAAAACTGGGCGGTGCCTGTGGCTCAGTGGGTAGAGTACCAGCCCCATATACCGAGGGTGGCGGGTTCAAACCCGGCCCTGGCTAAACTGCAACACCAAAAAAATCCGGGTGTTGAGGCAGGCACCTGTAATCCCAGCTACTTAGAAGACTGAGGCACGAGAATCCCCTAAGCCCAGGAGTTGGAGGTTACTGTGAGCTGTGTGATGCAATAGTACTCTACTGAGGGTGATAAAGTGAGACTCTGTCTCTAAAAAAAAAAAAAAAATTCTCTTATTATTAGTTATAAATGTAAAGGGAAATGAAAAATATCTACCGAGGGCGATAAAGTGGGACTCTGTCTCTACAAAAAATAATAATAATAAAAATAGAAAAACTGAGGCAAGAGGATCACTTGAGCCCGAGTTGGAGGTTGCTGTGAGCTATGACGCCACTGCACTCTACCCAGGGCACCAGCTTGAGACTGTGTCTCAAATAAATAAATAAATAAATAAATAAAAAGAAATAATTCCTTTCATTAAGAAAGAAAAAACCTACATACTCTTCGACAAATGTAATTAAAATAGAAAAGAACAAGAGAAAGTAAAGTCATCCCAAATTGTACTCACTGTGCATGCTTTCAACCGTGTTTCTGTGCTGTGCACATACAAATCGCATTGTGCCTTCAGAGGGGAATTAAACACTCCACACCACCTTTTTTTTTTTTTTTTGAGACAAGGTCATGTTTTATTGTTCAGACTGGAGTGCAGTGGCATGATCAAACTCCTGGGCTCAAGTGATCCTTCTGCCTCAGCCTCCCGAGTAGCTGGGGCTATAGGCACTCACCACCATGCCTGGCTAATATTTTTAGTTTTTGTAGAGATCGGGTCTTGCTATATTGCCCAGCCTGGTCTTGAACCCCTGGCTCAAGTGATCCTTCTGCCTCGGCCTCCCAAACTGTTGAAATGACAGGCTTAGGCCACCATGCCTGGACTCCCATTAGGGCAAGTTCTATAAAACTGCAGCATATTCTTCTGCTTTGGCAAATCACTGAAAAAAGGCTTTCACACACAAAAAAAATCAGGATTAAAGTCAAACACTTCATTAAGGCATGTCCCAGAAAAGTAGTGCCTTAAGGGAATTATGTTAAGGAGTCAGTATTTCTTCCATTGTGTTCTATGAGACGTGAAAGGGGAACTTGACAAATGTGCTGAGCTCAGGACAGCGCAGGAGATGCTGAGGTGAACAAATTCAGGTTTCTTTCCCAGCTTCAAAGGCACCTGCTGCGTCTCCTGGAAGAGGAGGGGTGCAGGACAGGACGCCACGTTCTTTCAGCTTGGGGCCCTTTGGCACACAGACTCATCCAAGTTTATTTCTCTGAAAACTTTGAAAAATGCTAATTTGACTCTAGGATATTGTACTGTAAGGTTAGTGGGTATGTGTAACTTTATAAAGTACTAGATCTTTTTTCTGATTATAAAAATGTATACACATTCATTGTTGAAAATCTAGTATATAGTTAAAGACATAGCAAAATTAAAGCTGCTCGTAATCGTACCATTGACAATAGCCAGTACTCAGTGTATTTTGGTGTATTTTCTTCCAGACTGTTGTTTATATGTGTCTGTGTATCTATAAAATATGCTTATATTTTTAAAATGTGTGCCTGTGTGTGTAAAGGATTATATTGTATAAAGACCTTTGCTTCATTTTATTAGTCTTAGATAAAGAAGATTTTATTAGCTGGAGGAAAATATTAGTCTTCCTGGTAGAGCGCAAATAATTTTTTTGAATGTCATTTTATAAAAATCTTTTGATAAATTTTTTTTTGGTAAAGAAAATACAGAGAATTCCCAGATGCCTTTAATTCTGTCTCCCTTAATTTTAACAGTATATAATTTTTTTTTTTTTCGCAATTTTTGGCCGGGGCTGGGTTTGAAATGTGTGTGTCTGTGTGTGTGTAAAGGATTATATTGTATAAAGACCTTTGCTTCATTTTATTAGTCTTAGATAAAGAAGATTTTATTAGCTAGAGGAAAATATTAGTCTTCCTGGTAGAGTGCAAATAATTTTTTTAAATGTCATTTTATAAAAAATCTTTTGATAAAATTTTTTTTGGTAAAGAAAATACAAAGAATTCCCAGATGCCTTTAATTCTGTCTCCCTTAATTTTAACAATATATATTTTTTCTTTTTTGCAGTTTTTGGCCGGGGCTGGGTTTGAAATCACCACCTCCGGTATATGGGGCCGGTGCCCTACTCCTATGAGCCACAGGTGCCACCTTTTTTTTTTTCTTTTTGAGACAGAGTTTGCTTTGTCACACTCCATAGAGTGCTATGGCATCACAGCTCATAGCAACCTCAAACTCTGGGGCTCAAATGATTCTCTTGCCTCAGCCTCCCGTGTAGCAGGAGGTGCCTGCCACAACCTCTGGCTTGTTTTAGAGACAGGGGTCTCACTCTTGTTCAGGCTGGTCTCGAACCTGTGAGCTCAGGCAGTCCACCCGCCTCGGCCTCCCAGAGTTTTAGGATTCCAGGTGTGAGCCACTGCACCCGGTCTAAACAGTATATAATGTTTTCTCTCAGGTTTTTTCTACCTGTAACTCAATTGTCTCCTAATGCCATACATGCAAAGTGAGGTTTCAGATGTTCTGTCAGTAAAGCATGCTCTGACTGTTTCTTTCTTCCTAGGTTTCTATAACAACAGTACCAAAGTGGCTGTGAAAACCCTGAAACCAGGCACCATGTCTGTGCAAGCCTTCCTCGAAGAAGCCAACCTCATGAAGACCCTCCAGCACGACAAGCTGGTGAGACTCTATGCTGTGGTCACCAGGGAGGAGCCCATTTACATCATCACCGAGTATATGGCCAAAGGTGAGCGTCTCCCACTGCCCGGCGCCTTTCAAGGCTTTCCCACTGAGAGAGTAAAATGTGTAAATGTCAGAGGACACTCCAAGAGCTTTAATTGTAAATCAGCATGCTTACTGCTGAGAAGTTTAAAATATAGGAAAACGAAGCATTTCCAGAAACCTACTCACCAGAAGTAATCCGTGTTATAAAATTGTTATATAGTCCTCCTGATTTCTCTTTATCTGCCTGCAAATACCTCTTCGCCCTGAGAATGGTACCCCATGTGTATTAAAGAAGATTTTTTTGTTATGTACCTAAAATGTGAGTTCTCAAAATTCTAAAACTACCTGTGTAGTATGGTTGTTCATTCTAAATTCCTCTTTGTTTTCATTCTCTAGCATTATCCAACTTTCATTTTCCTTTTTAACATTATCTCAGTGTTCAGGGTGTCACTTTAAAAAGTTAATATTTTTAAAAGTTGTGGAGGTTAAATTCCCATGTAATCATTCAGTTGCTGAAGAGGAGGCTGCAAACAACCGTGTTTTCTTAAACTCTCATCCTACCCTTTTACTTTCATATCGAGAGGATGGAATCACCATCTTAGCTTCTTTGTCCACCTCTAGTTTAGGAATGAGACTGGAAATTGCCAAACGAGTTTTTTTTTTTTTTTTTTTTTTTGAGACAGAGTCTCACTTTGTCACCCTGGGTAGAGTGCTGTGCCGTCACTGCTCACAGCAACCTGAAACTCCTGGGTTCAAGTGATCCTCTTGCCGCAGCCTCCCAAGGAGCTGGGATTACAGGCGCCCACTACAACACCCGCCTATTTTTAGAGAGGAAGTCTCACTCTGGCTCAAGCTGGTCTAGAACTCCTGACCTCAGGCAGTCCACCCGCCTCAGCCTCCCAGAGTGCTGGGATTACAGACCCAGCCCCCAAATGAAAAGTCTTTAGAAGTAACAAATGAAGGAAGGAAAGAAACATAAACAAGTCATCTGCCTAATGGAGATTATACTATAAAGTCATAGTTGAACAGGTTTAAAAGCTGAATGTTATGTCTTCTTATTTAGTATTTATTAATATCAATCACTCAGGGTCCTTACAGAAAAAGGACGTCATTTAAAAAAACAAAACGAAACAAAACAGATTTCTATGGCTTGGGTTGCTGTAGACCAGAAACCAGACTCAGGGCCAGTCACTTTTTAGGAGTTCTGTAAATATAGATAAGATTATTAATTGTAAATGTAAATGTGAGTTTCTCCATGTAACAATACCTAACATTTATTGAGTACTTACTGTATACCAGACTCCTCTTCATGCTCTCTATGTACTCTCCCTTAATCCTTCCAGCATTCTGGGGCTAATCCTGTTGTTCTATGTGCATGAGGTAGTGTAACATTTATTGAGCACTGACTGTATACCAGACCCTTGATGCTTTCCACAGGTAAAGCACACCCTGACTTCTTTTTTTCTTCCTAGGTTTCTATAACAGTAGTTATTATCTTCTCAGCAGTCATAGGACATTTACTGAGCCTGGCCCCATAGCACGTGCTTTGAGTCCATCCTCTGGTTATATTCTCATAAAAGCTCTGACACATGTGTAGCTGCTATTGATCACTTTTTACAGACTCAGAGGAGGTGAATAACTTGAGCATGGCTTCTCATGAGCTTGGTACTTAAAATTCCAGAGGAAAAGCAGGTCTTGCCTTAGAGATAAACCCTTTATCTGTCAGCACACACCTTTATAAGTAGGCCTCACATTTTCCAAGGCACAGTTCACTCATCAAATACTGGGGGCCCCCTGTGGTGGGTACTGGGCTCTATGCTTTTTGCCGGGTATAGACAGGCGTGAGCCTGGGCGTCTGTTTGCTGAGGGCAGGCCTCCGGGGAGCCTCACAGATTTCTGTCCAGCGCTCAAGATCAGGTGACGGCAGTAAGTGGATCATGGTGACAGGAGCCCTGAAATGCATGGCTCTCAGACACCTGTAGGGAGAAAAGCGGCCTCCACCCTCATCCTTCTCACCTGGAGCACACGCTGTGTTTCACATCAGGTCCACGGGGACCTAATGAGGTGAAAAGGATGAGACTTTTCTTGGAGGGGACCAGGGATGACCAACCTAGGGGAATGCCATATAACCAGGTAGAATTGCAAAGCTAATCATTGTGTGAGGGGTTTCCCCAGTAGTGATGATCATTTAAATTTTGTTTGGATTATTTTTTTGTGCATTTGAACTATACTAACTGTTCCTGCTCTCTCCATAGGCAGTTTGCTGGATTTCCTGAAAAGTGAAGAAGGTGGAAAAGTGCTGCTTCCAAAGCTCATCGACTTTTCTGCTCAGGTAACATGTTAAAAAGCCCAGTGTGCATGTAAATTGGCAAAGGGCTCCCTGCTTCAAATTCATGAAGCAGTTAGGGTTCCAGATGGAAGGAGTTTCCTGGGTATGTCTCCCAGCAGCAGTTGTGAGAAAGCAGTGCACTTTCTTGGAGACAGTCATGGGAGATGCACATGGAGTGTGTGCCTGTCTGTAAGACAAGCTAACATCTTCACGTTTATGTCCACGTCCTCACAAGTCTTATAAACGGTGCCACTCAGCATTTGGGAGAGACAACTTCATACTGTGTGATCACGGCAGCTCTTAAATGGTGCATGTTTTATTTTAGTTTTTAAGTCCTCGGTATTCTGGAAAATGAAGGAACTATAGTCCTTTCTTCTTCTCTACCTGTTCGCCCCTTCCCGTTGGATCTATTCTTAGGATTCTGTGAAATGTTCATTTGTAATATTTCTAGTACTAGCCTAAGAGTTACACATGTGTTTACTTTGGAATCACATGTTTCCTGATTGGAGTGTATTTAAGACAGAGGCAAATTACTCAGAAACCCAGCCGTGTGCCTCACCTATCAAGGAAATGCACGTTTGAATAATGCCAGCACCGACCTTTAATAGTTACACTGGGTTCATTAGTGGCCTTCAGTAATCGGATTGTTTCTCAGTATTGGCCACGGGTGATTCATGTTGGGGAGGCCACGTACCAGGAAGCTCACAGAGACTTATAGAAACTCCAGGGAAGGCTGGTCTTAGTGATTTTCCCTTCCACACTCCCCCTTCTTCCTTCAGACCCAGTTTTAGTTGGGAGATTGTAAGGCCTTCTTGGGAAGCTGAGATGGAATGAATGAAGGAAAATGCAGGTAAAATATCAGGTGAGATAGGACTGGAACACACTCTGTAAGACTAGGGTCTATGTCCTGGCTCCACCACTCGGGAGCCATACTGCTCTTGGGAAACTTTTGCCTCTTTGGGTTAGTTTATTTGCCTATAAAGCGGAAATGGTAATTCCTACCTTAAGGACATGTTGAGGGTTAAATCAGACGAGGTGCCACAGACACAAGCTCTTCAGCGCCCGAGGGTGGAAGCTGGGGAAACCGAGGGAGGGCACACCTCATCGTCATAGCAAACGTGTGCGGGGAAGTCACCCTCCTCCGTCCTCATCTCTTATGCTGGAAGTCAGCAAGCCTAACATAATAGCTTCCTCATTTGAGTAGGAAACTGAGGTGTGAGCTGGAATGCCAGTATCTAATATGGAAAGGAGCAGCCCTCTGAGGGTTTCAGGACTGCAGTTTGAAAACCAGCACCCAGCAGCATGAGGCTCTGGACCCTGCGTAGACGGCAGGTGAGGCAGTAAGGAAAGCAGAGGTCACACGTGTGGGCGCTCTGGACCCTGCGTAGACGGCAGGTGAGGCAGTGAGGAAAGCAGAGGTCATACCTGCCACTGATAAATGAGGATGTCACTTGAATCATGATTTGGGTGTCCCCTAATGGGTGAGAGTCTTAAGGGTAGTAAAGGTTTGTCAGGGGTTTACAGGGCTATAGGAAGTGGGACTGGAGGCCCAGAGGTGGTTCCAGCTGCTCAAGGGTCTGATCTATGCCCACAGTTTAGTGGGATCAAAATCACTTGCATTGAGGGACGTGTTTTCTACCTGGATAATGAATTTATTTACATGAGTATTTTGTATTTGATTTTGCCTAGCTTATTTCATAAAACATTATCTTGACATAGTCAAAGTTTTATGTCTATTCTTTAATATAACCTTGTAAATTACTACCATTGTGACAAGGAGTAACTTTTCCTAATGTAGAAATGAGTAGGGAGGAAAAGTTTTCTTTTAAATCTTTGTAGCTTGCAAGGAAGATTGTCACAGAGCCTGGCCCTGGGTGTGACTGTCAAACTGTGGATTCCAGGTAGATTCACCGAACCCCTGTTAACTGCGATGGGGCTGATGAAGAACAGTGAAGGCCCCTGGTGGCTCATGCCTGTAATCCTAGCACTCTGGGAGGCCAAGGTGGATTGCTTAAGCTCAGGAGTTCAAGACCAGCCTGAGCAAGAGCAAGACCCCATCTCTACTAAACACAGAAAAAAAATTAGCCAGGTGCTGTGGCAGATGCTTGTAGTCCCAGCTACTTGGGAGGCTAAGGCAGGAGGATTGCTTGAACCCAAGAGTTTAAGGTTGCTGTGAGCTATGACACCATGGCACTCTACTCAGGGCAACAGAGTAAGACCGTGACTCAAAAAAAAAAAGAAGAAGAAGAAGAAGAAGGCCACCACCCCTGGTCTCCATCCAGTCCAGTCTACCAATTCCAGTCCCTACCAGACGACCTCCTGATTGCCTGTCACAGGGTTTGTGTCCAAGCAGTGGGTCGTGGTAGGACTAGGGGGAACATCTAGTTTAAGTGCCAGACTGGCCAGTGTCAGAGGGGGAGTCACAGGTCAGCAGCAGCCAGCAAGACACTAAGCAGGGGGGGTCAGCACAAAATTCATTTTCCTTGCAACTGAGCACTAGCCGCATTTGAGCTGCTTTTTATTCCAGGTTCAACCCTCACCTAGACTTTCCTGGTCCTTCCCTCAAGGTGGAGCTAATGAGACTCCACCTTGCTTGTGACTTTTCTTATTATAATACCAAATATGTGAGGAGGGGCCCGACCCTTGGCAATAAGGAGTAGGGCCTGGACGCCTCAGCCGCTGTCTGACACCACGTGCCTCACTCACCACTTTCTCTCTCTGCCCAGCCTGATCCCTCACCCTATTGGAACACTCTCAACTCTCAGAGGGTTTTGTTTTTTTTTTTTTGGCTGGGGTCGGGTTTGAACCCATCACCTCCGATAAATGGGGCCAGCGCCCTACTCACACGATTCCTGGTGGGATCAGCGCTACCCAGAGCTCCTCTTCCTTCTTGGTGCCCCTCTCTGAGATGATCTCCAGTACCAAGAATGCCATCTCCACATATGTTCACCTTTTCCTCTCTAACCTGCGTCACTCGTTTTCCACAGTGAATAACATGAGAGTAGTAAATAAGTCCGCCCAAGGTGACAGAGGATGCCTCCCTCGAGCCTGGACACTTAGATCCTCCAGCCTTTCCCCTCTCTTCTCCCGACGTCACTTGTGAGGGGTAGAGCGGAAGAATTTCAAAAGTCCATTTGGCATTTGAGCTCTAACTAAACAGTTAGTGGGCTCGGCAAGATGTTGATGCTTTCTTCCAAAAGCGTGGTCAGCAGCGTCCGAGTTGGGAAATTTAGTGTTCACAGCAGATTTTCATGATGAGAGATGGGTTATCGGGAGGGGAAATAAACCAATTTATTTAATCCCAGTCCCAGAAGAATAAGGGAAACTGTAAGGGGCAGAGTTGGGACTTTTCCCACCATCTGTCTCTGGCCACCTCTTCCCTCTCCCCACGACCCACTTCCTCTTGCCCTCTGTCCCCCTCAAGACAGGAAGTGGCGGGGTGCACATGACAATTCATACGAGAGCTGATTTCATCACTTCCTGTCTCCAGATGCGTTCTGAAGAGCTTGTCTGAGCCCCAGTGTAATCCACACCCTCCGAGCCCGCCTGCCTCCCTTTCCGTTCCACAGCAGCTTTATTCAATGCGTTTTTGCCACACCAGAAGAATTTTTTTTCCCTTGGGGCCACAGTGTTTTATTAGGTCAGGATACATCAAGAGACATGTGAGTTATATATGCTTCACAAGACCCTAGGCTCAAAACTAGCTTAAGTTAAATACAACTCACATGGAAGGTAAATGAAGCACATGGGCTAAATGAAGCACATTTATGCTTTTTATGCTGAAATAGGAAAATCCCTCCTTGCAAAGGAAGTTTGATACTTTCAGAAAGACTTTGCATAGTTCCCTTCTTTACCCCCACATAAGGGAAGAAAAATGAACTTGGAAGGAGAAGGGGTTGAAATCAGTGGGAATTTCCTTCTGCAGAAGCGGAGATGGAATTGTAGGCTTGTAACACTGAGAGGAAAAAGAAGAGGACAATTCACAGTTGCAGTTTGGAGGTAAAATAAATCATCTTGTAATTCAGAGTAAGTGTATCAAAACATTTATCACCCTTTGGTACCAACATTTCTACAGTGTCAAAACTACCAAAAAGGAAATAATTATTTGTGAGTAAAATGTTAATAAGAACTGCAAAACCAAAGTTGTCATAATCATGGCAACAAATAAATGTATTTTACCTCCTTCTAGTTGATAAAGTACTTCAACCTCCTTTATCTAATTTGAATCTAACAGCCTTGAAAGCATTTATACTGTTATCAAATCTTTTTACAGACAAGGAGGTGAACTTGGATGTGGTGGGTTGAATTGCTGGGACTGATCCAGGGTCTTGAGTGTTTCCCTCTGCTCTCCACTGTCACCCCATGATCAGAGTTGCTTCGATGGTTGTTTTGGACCCAATGCTGCTGTGATTCACATTCTCCCCCTTTATGGCTTTTGCCTATGAAAATGAATGATTTCTTAAGCTTCTCCCCCCAAAAATCTTTATTTCCAGAATGTAGCTCTTTCTGTCATACAGTGATTACTGTCAGGATATATTTAGCTCCTAGTGTTAAATTTTAAACCACATTTTAAGTTGGAAATTGGTACAACTATACAATTCTTGACCTTTTTGAGTATGAAGGCCTTTTAACATCAGAACTTCCTGAGTATGCCCTGGTTACTGGATCTGCTGGGTGAGAAAGCAGTGTGTGGACTGGGGATCCCCTGCAGTAACTCTGGACTGGGCCCCACCGATCTGTTGATGGTACATCAAGCCTGCAGTGTGTAGCAGGGGATGTTCTCAGAAGTTTCTGGATTATTTGATATTACCACTCATCTCCCCATTCCATCCACCTCCCTGTCATTTTCCAGCTCAAACCTATTATCTTGGCCAGGGGCAGTGGCTCACGCCTGTAATCTAGCACTCTGGGAGGCCGGGGCAGGTGGACTGCCTGAGCTCACAGGTGCGAGATGTTGTCTCTGAAAATAGCCGGGCGTTGTGGTGGACGCCTGTAGTCCTAGCTACTCAGAAGGGCGAGGCAAGAGAATGGCTTGAGCTCAATAGTTTGAGGTTGCTATGAACTATGATGCCATAGCACTCTACCCAGGGCAACAAAGTGAGACAAAAGAAAAAAAAAGCTATTATCTTAATGAAGCAAATACTTTATTTTAAAAAAATTATTATTAGCCTTTAAATGATAGTGTCATCAAATGTCATGAAGTTTAATTCACTTAACTGCAGGAAGAGTTGCACTGACCTGTTTGTACTTGGTGCTGACCTGGTTTATGCTCTCACCAGGAGGCCAGGCCTTGTCCCCACTCCATAGTTAATGTCGCCTTCGCAGGGGAGTTCTCGTGCACGACCCTACCCCAAGGCCCCATACTCACTATTCTTCTTTCAAGCACAAGGACCTGCTCAGAAGGGCAAAGGCCAGCACCAAAGTGGGAACCAATTGTTATTATTACTGGGGGGGGGGGGGTGTCCAAATGTTTATTGCTTGAGGAGCTCAATTTGCTCTTAGACATTTTCATGAATTGTCAGAACAGGGTGACAAAAGGAGACGCAGCTGCCAGCATCCACTGAGCACAAGCTGACCTGTTTCTGGGGTAAAACCTTTCTCTAGGGCCTCCGCCGAACTCTCCAATTTTCAGGGAAGAGATTGTTTTTCCTCCCACCCTGGTTGGAGGCCCTGGCAGGTCTAGCAGCATCGTTTCCAGGGCACCAGCAGACCGTGAAGCCCCACAAATTTTTGGAATTAATTTTATAGAAGGGGCCACAGGCTGACGAAGACAGGCTGGTCCCTCAGTGAGCAGGAGCCATGACTCTCCCAACATAAAACAGCTGAGCACAGCAGCTATTTCCACAGAATTCAAGAAGTATTGCTGTTATTTTGCAAATGGAACTAGAGATGATGTTACTGGTGGAAAGAACATAGAGCTGAGAGCCAGGAAACCTGCCTGGCCTCCCCATCTGTACGATGAAAGGCACAGGTTAGGTGTCCAGCAGCTTCCAACTCTGATATTCCATGACTTAGAAAATCTACTGAGCTGTCTATGTGAATTGTCACCCTGAAGTTGTGATCCTGACTCTGTGTATTCAGGCGAGGTTCATGTAAGACTTTGATACTGCTCTAAATAAACAAACACAAACTTATCACATTAACATAGGGCCCACTTGTTGGGGACCTAAATACTCTCATCTTTCTTGAATAATGAGTTTTACATTTTTAAATTAAACTTTGACCATGAAGACTTAGAAAATGGGCAGACGAAACTAGAGTGTCAGATTGCAAAACTGGATCATATGCACTTTCCTTCTGAAAAAGTTGAAGAACTAGGAAACATTTTGAAAAAGTGGTATAAAACAGGAACTCTTTTTTTTTTTTACTTTTTGGTAGATGGAGATAGGGGTGTTTTGCATAGAACGATGACTAGCTGTTTAGAAAATAGGACAGAAGAATTCATCTGTGTTTTGATTGGATTAGAAGGCTTTCTAGCACCAGAAAGAAGCTCTGGGTCAATGGGAGGGACAGGGAGTGCGTTTTCAGCCCGTGTGCCACATCTGCCTTTCTTGGCATTCGTTTGTCCAGGGGTGGGGGTTTCTGGTCAGTGCTACCCTAAGTCCCAAAATAATTTGCTCTTGAGTACTCATCACGGAAGCCTGCAAGGCTAGAATTAAATTGAAGTAGGTCAGGAACAGGCAGAGTTTATCACCAGCTGCTCACAATTTAAAAGAGGCGTTGAATGCACCCTCAAGGGAGTAGCGGAGTGTAAACCTAGCTGGCTCAGCTCTTGGGTTCCCCTCCCTGTACCCCCTCTCCCTCTCTTTCATCCACAAGCCTGTGCTGAGCACAGCCAGCCCCTGTGCCAAGGTGTGGTAAGCAAGACACATCCCTGCCTCCAGGAGCAAATGGCTTGGTGCGGGAGGCAGGTAAGTCACAGGCAAGGACAGGGTAGGCTGGCGCTTTGGACTTAGTGAGGGCTCTCTGCAGGCAGGAGGATAGGGCCCAGGGGGTGGGGAGCTGGCGGGAGGGAAGGCTTCCTGGAGGAGGTGGCCTTGACAGCCAGGGTTAGCCCTGCTAGCTTGGGAGGGTGTGTGGACCCAGGGAGTGTGTCTTCAATTGTGGGGATTTGGTGCATAAAGGGCACAGAAAAGGTAGAAGGAGGGGGCACGAGTGGGGGTGTAGAGAGAGAAGGGTGGGGGGCAGCATGGAGAGAGACAGGGACGTTAAGGAAACTGGAGCTGTGTCCACTCTGAGTCACAGAGGAGAAGCTGCTCTGTTTTGTAGATAATTCTGGTTTACAGAATGTGTATGCAAAAAATAAAATTGATTATACTCAGAAAGTTGTTGAAGCAGGACTCACAGGTTTTCTCCTCTGTAGTTTTGTAGTTTTTCTTTTAGTCATTAGTAGCTGCGGCTTATGCCTCTCCCCACCTCCCCACACCAAGATGTTCTTTACAGAACTTGGTCCTATTTGACTGCGGGGGGACCACAGGGCTCTGTATTTTTCATGCTCCTAATATTTTCTTTTGCTGCTGTTTTTTGTTTTGTTTACTATACCTGAGACTGGGAAGGGTGGGATGGAAAAGGGATGGGGAGTCTGCATTCCATTGGAGCTTTTGAAACTGTTTCAATTCAGAGTTAGCTTCTCAGGCCCTCTCCCTGCCCCCCTGAAGCCAAGAGGCACCTGAAGAAGCTCACCCCAAGTTTGGGGAGAATTAAACCTCTCCTCCAAGAGGCTTCCTGGTGTTGTCCTGCCACAGGTGTGAAGCCCACGCCAGGACACGGGGCAGGATGATGGGTGGGAGTTTGTCCCTCCTTCTGGGGACTGGCCCCCCACCGGGATGAGACCCAGCCACCCGCTGTATACAACTTAATTAGAAAGGAGAAAAGCTGAGTCCAGTGACTTGGGGGGCTGGAGGGGACACAGGCCTCTTCATCGCAGGAGGAATGAACTAGAGAAAGTGTCACGGCTGAGCGACAGCAGTGTGGGCTCAGTGTGGGGGTGTCCGCAGCTGGGTGGGGTTTGGGGTGCTATGGGGCCTCAGATAGAAAGGTGCTCGGTGCACAGATGTCTTAGTGTGGGGGCTGGGGCTGGAACAGTCGGGAGCCTGGCACTGCAGATGGTCTTTACATGGGGGTTTGATGAGGTCCCCAAGAAAATGTGGGGAGGGGCAGAGCCAACTTTGGGCAGACCCTGGAGAAAGGACTGAGTGGGACAGGTCTGAAGGCTGGCCTGGGAAGACCAGGAGCAGGCGTCCTGGAAGGAGGAGGCGGGCATGGGGCCGGGGCACGGGACTTTCAGATAGGGTTTGGGAACAAGGAAACTTCCCTTGGACTTTGTGACAAGGGAGTCTCTGGAGGACGTGGCTGGGCCCCTTCAGTGCTTTAGGTGGACGCCAAACACTCAGCTGGTCCCCCTCCCTGTCCCTGCTGTCACCCCCTCCTGAGTCCCTGTGTCCTGCTCTCCGTCTCCACAGCTTCCCCGACCCTGGCTGACTCTTCCTCATCATCTTCCTCTTCCTTCTCCCCCTCCCCCACTTCCCACCACACTCTTGAATAAACCTTGATTTCCATTTGGGCTTGAATGGCACTGTACACGCCTTATCCTTATTTTTAAGAGTAGGTTCATATTGGTTTTCTAATACAAAGGAGGAAAATGAAATAAAATAACTGAGAGAGTAACTTTTAAATTATTGGTCTTTTAAAAAATATGATTTTGTAGCCTCTGTAGAAAAAATTTGCTCTCTCCGCCCCAAACACGTGCTTTAAGACTTATATGTAGCTTTGTGGCTCATGGGGTTTTTGTAAAACACAATATGATAATTGTTTTAACATTGAGTCACCAGAAGTAGCCCTCCCCTCCCCCAGTATCAGGCTGGTTTGACTCTGTGTTTAGTCTGAGGTCAGCGTGGCTCTCGAGTGTGTTCCCCGGGGTTTCCTTGAGGTTGGGCTCTACCTCCACCCAGCACAGCTCTCATCTAATCTAGGTGATTTGATGTCACCTAGAGGAGTTGGCGTTGTCACCTGCAACCCCAGTGACCACATAGCTCACAGGTAGTTCACCCTGGTGCCCCATCCCTAGCCTTGGGCCTCCCCACACTAAGATCCCCCCAGAGCCCCTGCCGGGGGCCACTGGCGGCAGAGCCTGAGTTTGCAAGTGTCTCTCTACCTGGGCAGGCTGCAGTGCCCTGGAGGTGGGATCCCACTCCTGGGGCACCCCAGGGTGTTATCCTGAGCCCCTGTTGTGTTCATCCTCTGCTCTGACAGCTCATAAGCAAACCCTCTCAGTTCTTCCAAAATACATCTTCCTCCCAGGTCACCCTCGTTCTCATCTGGACTGTTGCTGTTGTCTCTTCACCAGTGTTGCCCAATTTAGCAAACAGAAATTGGAGGCACCCAGTGAAATTTGATTAGATAAACAACAAATAACTTTTTAGTAGAAGTGTGCCTGTGCATGTTCCCTGGTGGGCCTGCCTCTGAAGTGTCCCAGGGGTCCTCAAACTGCGGCCCACGGGCCACATGAGGCAGTGTGATTGTATTTGTTCCCATTTTGTTTTTTTACTTCAAAATAAGATATGTGCAGTGTGCATAGGAATTAGTTCATAGGTTTGTCTTTTAAACTATAGTCCGGCCCTCCAATTTGGTCTGAGGGACAGTGACCTGGCCCCCTGTTTAAAAAGTCTGAGGACCTCTGCGTCTAGTCCCTTTGGCGGGCGTCTTTCGGAGCTCCACTGAGCAGGCAGAGATAATTGGATGATGGTTTTTATGCATTTCTTTTGTTATAGAAAATATACATAACGTAAGACATTCCGGTGTACCCATGTTTAAATATGTGCTTAGTGGCATTAAGCTCTGTTAAACACCAGCTCCTGGTTCTCCCCAAGCCCTTGGCCACCACCCTGATCTTCTCCATGTGACCACTCCAGGTGCTCACCAGCTGGGCGATTTTGCATCCCTGCCCGGCTCCCTCTAGTGGACTCTCACCACAGCTGCGCACAGTCCACGGCCCAGCGTGTGACTGAGTCCCCACTGCTGCCTGCCCAGAGCCTTCCTATTTCACCCTCTCCGGAGCCACCTCGTGAAAACTCCCAGCCTAAGCTCCTTTCCAAGAGTGCCTTTCCTGACCCTCCACCTGAAGTAGTTCCATCTCAACCCCCTGCCCACTGTCTGTGGCCCTCTGTCAGTTTCTTTTATAGCCTGTACTGCCATTTGAATTTTTTCAAAAAATTTAAATTTTTTTATAAGTTTTTGTTTCTTTGGTTTCCCCAGCTTTTAGCATAGAGCTTTGTATATAGTACGTGTTCAATAAGTATTTCCTGAATGGCTATATCAACTACTTGAAGGGGAGCTGCCTATATTCTGTTTAAAACAGTAAGTTCTTTATCCTCTGCTTTGTACAGCCTGGAATGAGTCCCTAGAAGAACATATGTTTCTTTAAAAGGCTTTCTGAGTCACTATTCAGGTGTATTTAACCGTGAAGTATTTTCTTCTTCTCCTTCCTCTAACTATGAGTTTACTTTATTTTGCAAAACTGACCTTATTGGTTGAAAACAAGGAGGAAGTAGAATGTACGCATTTAGGCTGTCAGAGAAGACAAAGTCTGGCTTTGTTTCGCCTTCCTGTGGCATCCAGAACACGAGGAGTGAGGAATTGTGGGTGAAGTATTTGACACTGAAGCCAGTGGCAGATGCAATTAGTCTAATTTGGAGGGAAAATACCCACAATAGAACAGGTCCGTCCTCCCCAAGGGTCCCCCAGCACCTCTCGCACCTGCCTCTGGGTGTTCAGCAGAGCCCTTGCTGCTGGCAAAGGCAGACTCTGGATTCCTGCAAGGTGGGGTAGAGTTTCCACACAGTGAGGATTGCCAGCTCTTATGAATCTCCCACCCTCCTCCTCCGGTCTCTGTGACATATCTGGGTAGCATGCATGTTGTAGAACTGACCTCTTGCACATTCAGTGATTCAGATCATATTTATACTGCAGGCTGAGTACCCCTTATTTAAATGTTTGGGACCAGAAGTGTTTGGGATTTGGAGTTCCTTTTTTTTTTTAATTTTAGAATATTTGCATTATACTTACCAACAAGTGTTGTTCCTAATCTGAAAATGAAAACCAAAATATTCCAATGAGTGTTATTGGCACTCAAAAAGTTTGGGATTTTGGAGCATTTCAGATTGTTCTTCGGATCAGGTGTGCTCAGCCTGCAGTATTGTTGCAGGACCAGTGGTGTGTTTCAGCTGAGGTCACGTTGAGGTGCTGCAACGAACTGGATCCTTCTGGCTATGTCCAGACCCTCCTCTACTGTCCACAGCACCTCTAGATTTTAAGTCCCTGTCATCCACCTGTGCCAGTCTGCCCTGCTTCGCTGCATTGTCCCTGGATGTGGACACCTAGACTCCCCGCTGTGCTCAGTGCTGGCTTGCCCGCCCACCCCAGCACACCCATGCTTGTTCCTGACCATCAGATGCAGGCCTCTCTCTTTGTTGGCTTCCTCCCCTCTGGGACTCTGTCCCTTCCCCCAGCCTCTCCTGGCATGCATGACCCATTCCTCTGCCCCCTGCATCCTTTCCACTTCCACTGCTGTCCTCCAGGGCTTCAGCCCCAATTCACGCCCAGCACATCCCACCCCTGGAGCCTACCCGTCCCCTGCCTCCTCCCATTGCTGATTCTCTTCCCTCCTTCCCTAGCACGCACACACACCTGCCCCTGCCCCTGTGTCACATTCGCAGAGGCAAATCCCAGCCCAGCTCTTCATCTGTGTGCCCCCATGTCCGCATGACATCTGGGCCCAAGAAGACGTGCTGAGCTGCCCTTCTGCACTTCTAATTCAAGCTCCACCAGGGGCCTAGGAATCCTGTACACATGCCTCACTCCCTCCTGATGACAGCGCCTGGCCTTGACCTCTGCACGCAAATCTTCCAGCCTCCTTGCCTCCCTCTCAGTGGGTTACCTTCCTGTCTCTCTCCCTAAGGCAGGTGATGCAACCAGCAGGGAGCCTCCTTGACCCCCGGCTGCCTGCCTTCCTGATGTCTCGGCCACCCCATGACCACTGCACCACTCACACTGAAGCCGTAATAAAGCCTTTCCTTTCTCCTGCACCCTCTCTAGCTACTTCTGCCTCCGCGTTTCTCCTCCCCTGACTACAAACATCCATGAAAGACTATACTCACTCTTTTCAATTGCCCCCTCCTGCTTGCTTGAACCCACCACCCGACCCACGCAGCTCGGAGGAGTCATCAGGGGCCCATGATGCCAAACGCACAGGGCCTCTCTCAGCCTCGCCTGGGGCCACCAGCAGTCTCTCAGGAGGCCGCTTCCTCCTTCCTGACATGTTTCCTTGCTTGGCTCCTCAGACTCCACTATCGGCTTTTCCTGCCCTTCGCTGGCCATTTCCTCTTCATCTCCTGATGTTTACACACTGGAATGTCCCAGAACTCAGTCCTTCAACCTCTTCTTTCTCCATATTCATCTCCTTACTGATCACACTGAAAGTGTTTTATTTTCCTAGAGCTGCCACAGGGCTTAAAACAACAGAAATTTATTCTCTTACAGTGCTGGAGGCTGGAAGGCTGAGCTAAGTTATCAGCAGCACCGAGCTCCCTTCAAAAGCTCTGGGGAAGACTCCTTCCTGCCTCTCCCAGCTCCTGGTGGCTCCAGGCCTTCCGTGGCTTGTGGCGGCGTCGCTCTGGACTCTGCCTTCATCCTCACGCGGCCTTCTCCTCTGCCTAGGTCTCAGACCTCCCTCTGCCATTCTCTTTTATAGACTCCAGTCACTAGACGTGGCGCCAACCCTAACTCCAGGTGTGATTTCATCTTGAGATGCTTAATTTGTTAAATCTTCAGAGACTCTATTCGCAAATAAGGTCACAGTCTGAGGTTCAGGGTGATCATAAATTGGGGAGTCACGTTATTTGGCCCAGTACAACTGTCTGTATCCTGACCATTCTGAAGTCCACTCCCCCAGCTCGACCATTTCCCCTGAGCTACTACTCACTCTGTAGCCCCTGGGGAAGCGCAGTAGGTCTGCCAGACTCCACACACCACACTGGGCACCTGTTCCGTCCCTCCACAACCTGCTGCTCAGCAGTCTTCTCCTCTTCTGCTGGGGGTGGGGGACAGCCCATCCTGGCAGTGTTCAGCCCTAAGCTCAAAGTCGTTTTGACTCTTCTCTTTTTTTTTTTTTTTTTTTTGAGACAGAATTTCATTACATTGCCCTTGTTAGAGTGCCATGGTGTCACAGCTCACAGCAACCTCAAACTCTTGGGCTTAAGCAATTCTTTTGCCTCAGCCTCCCAAGTAGCTGGGACTACAGGCGCCTGTCACAACACCCAGCTATTTTTGTTGTTGTTGTTGTTGTCGTTGTTGTTTAGCAGGCCCACCTGGGTTCGAACCCTTCAGCTCCAGCGTATGTGGCTGGCGCCTAACCACTGAGGGGCAGGTGTCAAGCCTGACTCTCTTTCTCTGACGTTGCATCTTCAGCTCTCAGCAAGTCCAGTTGGCCCCACTCTCAAAGGAGATTCACATCCCTATAACTCCTCCACTCTGTCATCCAGTCCCATGTTAAACACTCTCTCTCAAAATGGATCAGCAGGTCGCCTGATTAGTCCTGCGCTCCATCTCTGGCTGCCTCCTGACCCCGGTGGTAGCACAGTGGCCAGAGCCCTGCCCTGAGGCAGCCAGGTGGACTTGGCTGGTACCCAGTGATTTGGGCAAACAATTACTGGGCTTCTCTAGCTTGTGGCAGTCATCCTGGCCTCACTCAGAAAGAGCAGAGCAGGAGCTGTCACTGCAGGTTTAGAATGGCCTGCAGTGTTGGTGTAGAGAAACTAACACTTCTCATAATTTTTTTGTTCTCTTATTTGTCTGGAAATCTGTGTTGCAGAGTCTTATTTACTTGCCTTATCATAAGCCTTGGACTGTTGTTTAACATCTACAGATGTCTTGGTCCCTGTCGTGTTAGCAGTAATTAAGGAGAGGAACCCAGCATAGCCATGTTTGGTGGGCTTGAATGGGAAACACTGCCACAGACAATCTGCTAAACTGAGTTGAGTGGTCATTTTTCTAGGTCATCCTATCTTCAAAGGGATGCTGATTTCCCTGTTATAATTCTGCAGCTGCTAGGGAGGAACCGTTCTTAATCTCTCACTGCCACAAGCTAGAGAAGCTCAGTAATTGTTTGCCCAAATCACTGGGCACCAGCCAAGTCCACCTGGTGGGCAAAATGCTGGGTCCTACTTCCTCCCGAGATCCAGCTGTTCCAACCCCTACCACCCCTCCGAAGAGGGTAGACCTCCCCAGGCTCCATTTGTGAGCATGTGTTATTTTGAAAACTCATTTCAAAGGGGTTGAAGCATAAATAAAGATTATAGCAAATCTGCTTTGGGTAGATTTGGAATTTATGAGATTTTGTTACAGGCTTCCTTTAAGTTTCTTGCAGAACAGGTAAGTCAAGGGTTGTTTTCAGATCAGGAATATTGTTCACAACCACCAAACTCAGGTTCTTTAAGATAATTTGTTTTAGTTGAAATATAGCACAGGTGCCTGTTATGCTGATTTTCTGCCTCCCCCTGTCAGAAAGTAAACAGCACAGAGAAAACTATATTATGGTCCACACTGCACTTGGAACAGGGCGGGTGGATGGATGGAGGACCGTCAGCTTTCATTTGCTAAGGGGCATAGCAACCTAGAAAAGCTACAAGTAGCAGGGGCACCAGTTTACATTCCCACCAGCATTGTACAAGGTTTCCAACTTCTCCACATCCTCTCTAACTATAGTTATTTTCTGATTCTTTTTTGTTTTGTTTTTTTTGCAATTTTTTGGCCGGGGCTGTGCTCGAACCCACCACCTCCGGCATATGGGGCCAGCGTCCTACTCCTTTGAGCCGTAGGCGCTGCCCTTACTTTCTGATTTTTAATAATAACCATTCCTAATATGTGTGAAGTAGTCTGGTAAATTTTTGGAAGAGATACTAAATGGGTGTTCCTTGACAAACTTCTCTTTCTTTTCTGCTAAGGAAGGTAATTCTCTTTCATGTAAATGTGCTAATTTAAATATATATGTTGTTGGTTTTTTTAAATTTGTTTTCTTTCATTTTATCCTGCCCCAACCTTATGAGCATTCTATTTTTAAAAGAAGGAGCCCCTCCTCCATGGATGAATGGTTAAGAACCCAGGTGGTGGGGCCAGACAGACTTGGGTTCAACCCTTCACCTTCCTAGGAAAATATTAACCTCTCCAAGACTCAGTTTCCTCATCTTCACTTGAATATTACCTTCTTCATAGGCTTATTTTAATGATTACGACTGCCTAGCACATTGCCTGGGTGAGTAGGCTCTAACACGTGGTAGCTACGTGATCATTATCAAAATGTGGGTTTTATTGTTCTTAGCAGTTTTACTTGAAAAAGAAGAACATTATTATAATAGACGAATAAAGCTAAAATAAACTTTGCAAGAAATTTTGACCCAGAAAATGTAGAGTACAGAGATACCAGGGAATGAGCTCACTGTTCCCTCCAAATTATGGAGTGAAGCGTAGGCTTGGGCAGCGCCTGTGGCTCAGTGAGTAGGGTGCTGGCCCATATGTCAAGGGTTCAAACCCAGCCCCAGCCAAACTGCAACAACAACAACAAAAAAAAGCCGGGCGTTGTGGAGGGCGCCTATAGTCTCAGCTACCTGGGAAGCTAAGGCAAGAGAATCGCCTAAGCCCAAGAGCTGGAGGTTGCTGTGAGTTGTGACGCCACGGCACTCTACCGAGGGCGACAAAGTGAGACTCTGTCTCAAAAAAAAAAAAAAAAAGAGCGTAAGGCTCTAATGTAGTAGAATCAATGAATATTAGTAAACATGAAAAACTGTTTCTGTAACAAATGTTGATAAAACAAAGGTGTCGTATTTCAAGTACACACACGTGTTCTTAAACTTTCTTTTGGCAAACTCTGTTTTCTTTACCTTCCGTTTTTCTGCTATTGTCATTAAATTGTCTTTTTAGGTCATTTACAAAGAGTCCTTTGTAACAGGGAGCCCCTGGGCTGAATCTGTCAGAGAAACTATAGGTTTTACTCAATTGCTACTTATTCTTCAGTTTCTACTTATGAATATTATTAACATCCTTATTGTGTAGGCTTCCCAGGGCTTTTGAGCACGATCAATCTTGTGAGCTCTTCTTTTTGTCAAGTATAGGAAGCAAATCCATCTCTAGAGAGTGAGCAAGTGAAGCTGCTAGAGCAGGTGAGGCAGCATGAGAACCGGGTTCCTTCTTTCCTATTCTTTGGTAGTTTCTTGTTTAATTTTTCTCACGGCCAGTCTAGATGACAAATGTTTTCCAACCAGCCGAGTCTAAGACAGGTCGCATTCTCAGTCACACTTTCTCGTTTAGGCTGGAATTTCCTGGGGTAGATTTTAGCTTTGCCTGAGAGATCACATTCAGTCCCCGATAGGGTTCCTTTGATCCCTTTTTTTCCCCTCAGTCATCTGACTCAAATGAGGGTTCTTCTCATTAAAGTTAAAAAAAAAATAAATAAATAATCTCACCAAGCCTGTTTGCCAGTTTCTCCGACAAGCGATAGTAATTGGAATGAGCACAAGAACAGTAAAGCAGGGCTTGCAATGGTCATCCACAGAGCTTCTTATCCAAAGCATCGCCACACTCCCTGGTGACAGCAGCCGGGTATGTGCCCAGCTCAGTCCACAGAGCAGGTGCCATGCAAGGCTCTGTGACCAGGCTGGTGGTGATGGCTCAGGCCTGGGCGTCTGGTGGGAGGGAGCTTACTGGACGCCTGCAGCATGGTGGGAGGTGCTGGGGTTGACAGACTGCTCCTTGGGCCTTTGAGAAAAGCAGGGAAAGACCTGGGTGGCCATCACTAGGAAATCAGACCGCTTGCCAAGGGTGTAGTTTGAGTTCCAAGCTCTGCTTGGTTTTGTAAAGCATAGTTGAGATTTCCCCCTAGGGCCCACATTTAAAAAGTCCATCTTGTCTGTTTCTAAGGGCCTTCCTCGTTAGGTATTTCCTGCCTCCAGTGTGGTCAGCATATTTGATGACCCAGAGCTGGACTGCTGTCAGGAGGGAGGGACCAGCACCTTCCTCAGGGTGTCCCAGGCTAGGCTGTGAGGACATAGGTGGAGACGGCTCACACTCTCCACTTGGGGTATAAGAAATGCAGACTTTCTCCTCAAACTTTCTTAGCAGAGAGGGAATTTAAATGAGGGCCATGAACTCGATATGCTTCCTAAGTTTTTGGTCTGGTTTAACATTTTGACCTCATCTCCAGAAGAAAAAAATTATTTGCAAAATAAATAGGACTTTAGATTTTGTCTTCTGTTACCATTATAAGTATGTAAGGCTGTGTGAGAAAGAGATATTACATCTAGAGGTAAGAATGTACCAACAAATAGAGGCACATGGCCAGCGCCTCCAGGGACAGGGATGCAGCGGGTGTCCACCGTGGCCTCCTAGATGCTGCTCTAGTCTGAAATCCATCCCTGAGCTTGCTCGCCCACCAGCCCTGACAGCTGGGTCCCTCCACCCAGGAGGAAGTAGCACCACTTTGTCACCTGCTCTGGCCTGAAGGGCATCTCAGTTGGAGGGTTAACACTTCCTGTTTCACCCCAGCATCTGTGGTAAGACCTTACTTTTCTCCTCTCTGGCCCCACGTGTGCCTCCAGCCGCCTCAGTGCACCTGGCAGGGTGTTGCAAGCAAGTCCTGTTCAGCTGATTGGGCCACGGGGAAGAGGCAGACACACCCAGATGACTAACTTTACCTTGGAAAGGCTGCTCTGGAGGAAGGCAGTCTATTTATCTAGCACCAAACCAGATGAGCTTCGGGTCGAATGTGGGGAGTGTCCTAGTTAATATCTTCTGTCTACCTAGGCCAGCATTCTCAACCTGTGGGTCTCAGCCCACCAGAACTGTATTAAAGGGTCACAGCATTAGGAAGGTTGAGAACCACCACCCAGACTCTTCACTAGGCACTAGATGCCTGGAGTTTCATCAGGGCTCCTGCTTCTGGGCTGCACTCACTGTTATTTTAATTTTGTTTGGAGGGGGGGGGAGCAGGTGTTGGTGGTTTTTTTTGTTGTTGTTGTTTTGTTTTGATTTTTGGAGACAGGGCCTCACTCCATTGCCCAGACAAGAGTACAGTGGTGTCGTCATAGCCCACGGCAACCTCAAGCTCCTGGGCTCCAGGGATCTGACCCAAGGAGGCTGCGTACTCAAGCACAGCACCTTCTGTGTCACTTGCTTCAGCCACAGGCATTTTCAGAAATAGTCACTTTGCACTCGGATCTTTGGTCACAGTGTACCATGGGCTCCCTTACCACTCGACTCAGTAAACCACTTTTTAAAAATAAAACACAAACATCAGAAGGAGAAAATTTCATTATCATGTATTTTCAAAGAAGGTATGAAAAGAGGAACACACATCCACCATGCGAGTTGAGCTGAAGAGCAGAAGAAAAGCAAGCCTGTCTCAGCCTAAATCAACTGCCTTTAAACCAGGGTCTGAAAGGTGCACTAACATCATCTCTTTGCATGGCTGCTCTCATTTAGGTAATGGGGATGCTTTTTACTTCAAATTTCCAGGGGCTTCCCACGTGGACTCTGTAGGACAGAACAGAAGAGACATTTTTGATGGCTTCTTCAGTGTCAGCAGGTGGTTTAAAAAGTTAGCGTTTTCCCTCCTTGGTACACCGCTGGCCCGGCACTGTGATGCTGGCATGGCCCAGATGAAGAGACTCTGCTCAGTTGATTTAGAACCAAAAGACTGAATTGGTTTCTTAAACCCTCTAAGTCAGCGGTTCTCAACCTGTGGGTCACGACCCACAGGAACTGTATTAAAGGATCTCGGAATTAGGAATGTTGAGAACCACTGGTCTAAGTAATTGCCCAGCCCCAAGGGGACGATACAGAGGGAGAGGCCCTGTGTGTCATGTCCCTGGTTTCTAAGCTGCGGGGTCCACAGGGTCCTGCTCTGCAGGGACAGGGAAAACAGAATCTCAAGCTGTGTGTTCTGAGCTGCTGATGGTGAATTCTGCCAAGGTGCATTGAGCACTTTCATCACCTGCCCCCTCCCTCTCCCGCCTCCACATGGAGTAGCCTCCTCCTCCCCTTGGGTCTGTGAGTCTTGCTGCTGCTTTCCTTAAGCCCGTTGCCTACAGGCTTCCTCCCAAGCGCTATGAAGACAATAGTCCAGGTCTATTGAGGTTGTGCACAGACAATATGTTGAGACCAAGGTCTTATTCTAATCCGTCCAGAATTTTAAATCCTGAAAGAGCTTAACTTTACAAGCATATGATCTAGCATCACCCAACTCAAACTTTAATGTGCTGGTTGTGGGCCACGCTTGGTGTCCCAAGGGCCTAGAGGGGTCGCCAGGGGATGCTGGCTCCTGTAGATTCAGATTGAATTGGTTAGGGTGGGGGCTAGACAGTGATATTGTTTACAAGTTCCTCCTATTAGATTTTAACACACAGCTAGAGTTAAGAAACACTGGCTTAAGACCAGGCTCCAGTCAGCTCATACCTGTAATCCCAGTACTTTGGGAGGCGGAGTCAGGAGGATCAGCCTTAAACCCAGGAGTTCAAAGTCGCAGTAAGGTCTGCTGATGCTGCTGCACTCAATCTAGGCAACATAGCAGGGCCCTGTCTAAGAAGGAGGGAGGGAGAAGAGAGAGAGAGAGAAAGAAAAAAAAGAAAGAGGGAGGAAAGGAAGGAAGAAATACCAGTTTAAGGAATAAAAGTTAATTTAACTGAAAAATGCACAGAAGGGAAGTTAAATTCACTTCCAAACCAATGTACTCACCTGGGGCATGACTTTGGGGAAGTCATCTCCTTTTGGCCCCAGAAAATTTCTAAGGGGAATGACAGCTATTGTTTTTTTTACAACATTTATGGCTATTTGGATGAAAGTATATTTCCCCTGCTTAATTTTAGCCTGGTTGCTTTCATTCTGATAAGGTGTTAACCTCATTCCAGTCTAGACTATATCAACATCCAACATATATTTCCCTCTTATGAATCACAGGGGAAAGTTGGTTCTAAACCATCTTTGTTCCATTCAGCTTCTTCTAGACAATGTGTCGTAGTTTATTTCATGTTACTATAATAAAGTATAGCAGAATGCTTACGTGATAAGCAAGAGAAATTTACTTCTCACAGTTTCAGAGTTAAGTCCATGATCAAGACACCAGGAGATTCGGTCTCTGGCCTGGTCCTTCTTGCTTTGTCCTCACATGGACAAAGGTGAAGGGAGGCAGGAGGACTGACCTGTGTGGAAACTCTTTATAAGGCCCGAATCCCGTTCAGGAGGGAGAAACTCTCATGCCCTAATCACCTCCCAAAGTCTCCACCTCTTAACATGATTGCATTCGAGGTTAAGTTTCACCATGAATTGAGGGGACACATTTAGACCATAGCACTGTGCATTCCCAGTGGGAGCGAGGTTGCTCCAAGGGAGTGAAAATTGATCCTTGAGGGGTGAGGAAATTTTAGATATTAGAACAGTTTGTATTTATCCAAAGAAAGCTCGTGCCTCCCTAATAGACTTCTTTTCTTTGTATTTAATTTCAAACATTAAAGATATATTAACTTTAATTCAAAAATTACATTTAATTCAATTATATCTGCCTAGGAAAGTGGTTGAGAAACTCTGCTCTAGACAGAGACAACCCAAGCAAAGCTTTGTATGTACCTCCTGAGGTGGGGGGGCCTGACCTGGGTCCAGGGAGAGTTTGTGATTCCCCTCTGAGGGTTGATAGTGGGCCAAAATCTCAGGAGCATTTTTCTCTCTTCTCAGTAAGTATTCTCTCTGTGAAAACCTGGGGTTCCAGAAGTATCTAGTATCCAGCTGGTCATCTGTTCATGCTGAGCTTTCTTGCAGGTGTGACATTCTGGGGCATGCTATTGGGAGCCCAGGCTCTGGGGTGAGACACACCTGGTATAAATTCAGGCTCTCACCTTCCCTCTGTGGCTTTTGGCAGGTTTTATAATTTCTCTAAGCTTCTTTTCTTTCGGTATAACAGAGGTATAAACTACCTGGTAGATAGGTTATTAAGGTGACACGTGAATTGTGTGTAAGGGATGTAAAACCATGTGTGGCATTATAGTTAAGGTACGATTCATGGGGGTAAGTGGTGGTTATTAATTAACTGTCTTCTACCTACTCGCCTACCTACCATCATCATCTCAGTGAAATATCTGTGGGCTCCAAACAACACAACAGTCTTCTGAATCAGATTCTTTTCTAATCAGACTTGAGCGATGTCACATAACTCTTGCAGAAGTCAGCCTTTCCAAGCTGCTGGAGCAATAGGAAGCAGACGTCCCCAGGGACGACTGAGGCTGGGTTTGATGTATTCATGTGACAGTTCTGTCTACAGTGCTGAATGCCAAGGGGCCGTGAGGAAGAAGGTATTCGGTGAAAGAGAAGCTGAGCCTAGATTCCGTTAGCCAAAGTAGTGTCTTATTTCTTCCCGTAGTTGCAAAATAAAGCCAGATTTACTTTAACCAAAGTAAATGCACCACCACCACCTAAAACAATTAAGGTTAAAAATTTTGTTAAAAAAGAGGGCGGCGTCAGTGGCTCAAAGGAGTAGGATGCCGGCCCCATATGTCAGAGGTGGTGGGTTCAAACCCAGCCCCGGCCAAAAACTGCAAAAATAAATAAATAAATAAATACCGTATATACTTGAGTATAAGCCGAGATTTTTTTCAGCACAAAATTTGAAAAAAATGAAAACAATATATAATAGACTAGGGAAAGACTAGAGAATTAGCTAATTTTTTAAGAAGAGAGTTGTGATAGTTATGTTCTCAAAAGCAAGTCATACCTGACAACTTTTATTTTGCTCCCATGTCCATTATTTATTCAATGTGGCTAATACTATTAATTTGAATCCTGTCTTGGTGAATCCTCTTATTATTGTGTGGCGTCTGCATTCCTTAAAGCACTCTGGCGTGGGGAAGAAAGCCAAAATAAAGCGGGCTTGTTGCAAAGCTGTTGTTATTTCAGAGAGTCAGTTTTGAAAATGCATTCAGATTTATATAAATGCAAAACTTGGGTAAGTGGGATAAAAGCCTTGCTAACAAGTTCCCAGAATGCTTTTCATCATGAGCAGATCATTAAAACCCGCCACCAACAATGAGAGCCCAGAGCCCAGCGCAGTGACTCACGCCTGTAATCCTAGCACCCTGGGAGGCCAGGTTCAAGAATACAGGTTGAAGAATAGCCTGAGCCAGAGCGAGACCTCATCTCTAAAAATATCTGGGAGTTGTGGCAGGTGCCTATAGTCCCAGCTACTCGGGAGGCTGAGGCAAGAGAATTGCTTGAGCCTAAGAGTTTGAGGTTGCTGTGAGCTATGACACCACAGCACTCTACCAAGGGTGACAAAGTGAGACTCTATCTCAAAACAACAACAACAACAAAAAACAAAGAATGAGAGCCCAGTGTGTCCCTCTGCCCTGTGGGGCCCAGTCCACACATCCGCACAGCCAATCCTCAGCATGGGAGAGGGTCAAGCACAGATTGCCAGGTGCTATTGTCCGCTGCGATTTCAGGCCTAAGTTGGGTTTTCAGCCAACTTTGGCTTTTTCAGGTTCCTGAACCAATTTGTGTATGATTATTCAGGATTACCTAAGTGTCCTAGAACTAAGAACTTTAGAAATCTGAACTACCGTGGAGTATAGTGAGGAGGCTGGGACAGTGTCACAGTGTCAGCAGTGACTTTCTCTTACTTCCATCTCATCTGGGCTCCTGGAACCAGCTCTGGTCCATCTCAGTCAGGTGCTGTGACTCTGTCTCTACAAGTCCAAATGTTAGCTCCACTTTATTGCAACTGGACCAACAGTTCACTCTCCGCTTTTCCTAGTTTTACTGGCTCTTTCTAATAAGTCTCATTGAACTTGAATTACCAACAGACAAAGGGAAACAGAAGCCTGGCACCAAAGTCTCCCAGCCTCCACTCGGACTGCCCCACTGCAGTTGTGGTCTGTTTGGGTACCTCCTGTTCTCAAATGGTCTGTCCATGAGCATCCTGCCCTCACCAGGCCATCCCACTGTTTCCAGCTGCAGAGTCTTCATAGACAAGGTCACATGCACAGAGGTGCTCCCCCTTCACCTGACTTCTCACTGTGTGCTGACTTCCTGTAGAGCAATGGTTCTCAACCTTCTGAATGCCACGACCCTTTAATACAGTTCTTCATGTTGTAGTGACCTCCCTACATGAGGAGCAGTGTCTTGGTTCCTAAGACCATCAGAAATATGTTTTCCAATGGTCTTAGGCAACCCCTGTGAAAGGGGAAAGGGTCATTCAGCCCCCAAAGAGGTCACACCCACAGGTTGAGAACCGCTGCTATAGAGGCCGTTTCCAATATTTCCCAGAGCCAGGTCACCGTTGTGTGTCTCCTGTGTGATTAGGGCTTGTGGGAGTTGGGGAGAGCCAGGGGACTCAGCATCACTGTCCTGACCTTTTCCTGCTGTCACAGCCTGGTTTGTCCTGCACCCAGTGCAGGGATACAGGAACTTGAGTGCCCATACCTGCCTTGGGGGTTCACAGTCCCCAGTGATCACAGGTGGGTACCTGTAAGGACCAGTGGGCTCTGAGATGCACTTGTGCACCCAGGGCAGGGACTGTCAGGGAACAGGTCTCCCAGCAGACGTGCAGACTGAATAGGTCAGGTGAAGGGACAAGGGGCTGGGGGTGGTGGGAGGGGATGGGACAGCAGGTCCCGCTGGGCCTGGCCGCAGCAATGAGGAGCCTGGGCAGCTTTCCTGGTTCTGCTCAGAAGTGAAATACTGGGCTGCCTAGACTTGGAGACTAACATAAGACACACCGAATATTTTACACAAGATTTTTGTGACCATGAAAATATCATCTGCCAAATTCCTGCAGCACCGTGCTAACCCCAGCACAGTTTCCAAAGAATTTGTTTTGACTCTAAGAAGAGGTTTGGCGACAAGGTTCCAAGAGATATAAGTGAGATGAGAGAAGATATAAGGTGTGATGTCGGCCCTAAAGGTGTTTACTGTCTTGTGGCTCCATAAGACCATTACATTTTTGTTTTTTTGTTTTTTGAGACGGAGCCTCAAGCTGTCACCCTGGGTAGAGTGCTATGGTGTCACAGCTCACAGCAACCTCCAACTCCTGGGCGCAAGAGATTCTCCTGCCTCTGCCTTCCAAGTAGCTGGGCCTACAGGCGCCCGCCACAACGCCCAGCTATTTTTTGGTTGTAGCCATCATTGTTGTTTGGTGGGCCTGGGCTGGATTCAAACCCGCCAGCTCTGGTGTATGTGGCTGGAGCTTTAGAAGCTCGAGCCACAGGCGCTTGAGCCTGTTGGTTTTTTGTTTGTTTGTTATTAAATCATAGCTGTGTACATTAATGTAATCATGAGGCATGGCATGAGTCCATTAAACAGCCTGAAAATAACAACCAAGCTGTGATCAGTAGCTACAGATGTTTTTTGTAAAAAAACTGAGGGCGTGAGGAGGAGTCCAGGGAAGGCCGGGGCAGGCAGAGGTGAGAAGGGAAGGAGAGAGAGAGACGGCGCCCAGCACCTAAGCCTTTGCTAAGCGACAAGCCCAGGTCTGCGTTGTGTGAGGATGGGGTGCTGTGTCTATGCCTGGGGACAAGCTGAGCCACCTGGAATCCAAGGTAGAAACTGGCAGGATGCATTTATTCCCGTGTGCAGTAACCCTGGTTAGAGTCCCTCTCTGTTCACCAGACACAGCTAATTTCCTTCTTTCCCTCCTTTTCTTCCCGCCCGCCTCCTCTCCCCATCCTTCTCTCTTCCCCTCCCCTCTTCTCCTGCTCCCTCCCCTTCGGCTTTTCTTTCCCTCTCTCTTTCTCTTTTCTTCCTTACTTTTAAAAATGTACTTTCTTCCTTCCATTCTCTCTCTCTTTCTTTTCTTTTTCTTCCCTTCCTTTCTTCTTCCCTTGTCTTTAACTTTATAATTTGGTAATGTCTTTCTTAAAAACCTGATTTTGTGGCTCCACGCCCGTAGTGCAGTGGTTACGGCGCCAGCTACATGCACCAAGGGTGGCAGGTTCGAACCCCACCTGGTTGTTTAGCTGTTAAACAACACTGACAACTGCAACCAAAAAAAATAAATAAATCAGTAAATAGCTAGGTGCTGTGGTGGGCGCCTGTAGTCCCAGCTACTTGGGAGGCTGAGGCAAGAGAATAGCTTAAGCCCAAGAGTTTGAGGTTGCTGTGAGCTGTGACTCCATGGCACTCTACTGAGAGTGACATAGTGACACTCTGTCTCAAAAAACAAAAACAAAAACAAAACTGATTTTGTGAGCCTGGGCAACATAACAAGACTGTCTTTACAAAAAAACAAATGTAAAAATTAGCCAGACATGTGGTTCACACTTACAGTCTCAGCTACTTGAGAGGCTGAGGTAGGAGGATGGCTGAGCCCAGGAGTTCCAGGCTGCTATGAGATATGACGGCACCACTCCAGCCTGGGTGAAAGACCCTGACTCTAAAAAATGAAAAGAACCACTATTACAACAACAAACCTAACTTTAGAACAATGCCACATTTTCTGTTGAGCAATGAAGAGCAGTTCCGCCTCCCCTGTGTTACTGTTTTGTTTAAATCTTTGATTCTTCATTGCTGTCAAGCTTTGTTAACTGAGTCTTTCTGACCCTCCTGGAGGGACGGTGTACAGGAACTTGGAGAACCAGTTCCACAGGCTGTTCATTACCCTGACAGAGAGGCTGCTGTTGACCAAGGACACAGCCTGTTCTTGACACCCCAATAATTTACTTGTATTAGCTTGTCACTTTCTGCATCTCTGTTGTCTTGGTTGGTTTGGGCTCCTGTAACCAAACACCACAGCCTGAATGGCTTAAATGACAGACATTTATTTCTCACAGTTCTAGGGGTCAGGAAGTCCAAGACCCGTGTGCCAGCAGATGTAGGGTTTTGTGAGGGCCTGTTTCCTGGTTCATAGCTCCCTCTTCTCCCTTTATCCTCATGTGGTAGAAGGCAGCTCTCTGGGGCAGCAACTCTCAGCCTACGGGTCGTGACCCACAGGAACTGTATTAAAGGGCTGCGGAATTAGGAAGGTTGAGAACCACTGCTCTGGAGACTCCTTTATAAGGTCACCGATCATGTTCATGAAGGCTCCACGCTGCGGCCCCAATCACCTCCTGACGGTTCACCTCCTAACGCCGTCACCTTGGGGACTGGGATTTCAACATCTGAATTCTGGGAAGACACCAATATTCAGTCCATGACATTTGTTTTCTTATTTTAAAAAACTGGAATAATGACATCTATATATCTACATGTAAGAATTTAGTAGGGTCTTAAAAATTATTCACAGATTAGAAAATATTGAGACATGTTGCTGTGTTTTGCTATTTTTTTTTTTTGAGGGGGGGGAGTTTTGGGTCAGGGCTGGGTTTGAACCTACTACCTCTGGCATATAGGGCCGGTGCCCTACCCCTTTAAGCCACAGGTGCTGTCCCCCTGTTTTGCTATTTTTTAAAAAGGATTACCACTATTGAAGGTGGGGAGGGCAGCTATTTTAGGAAAGGCTCAAATGATGATTGTCTTTACCCACTGTCTTAAAAACCCGGGTAATCAGAATAATACATGTGAAAAGACACAGGAACTCAGAAGTGTTTTGGTTTTCCTTGATGGCACTCTGTGATCATCTACCCTAAATATGAAAAGAGGGCCTATTTCTGTTTTCAGATTGCAGAAGGGATGGCGTACATCGAGCGGAAGAACTACATTCACAGAGACCTACGAGCAGCCAATGTCCTGGTCTCAGAGTCCCTCATGTGCAAAATCGCAGATTTTGGCCTTGCTAGAATAATTGAGGATAACGAGTACACAGCAAGGGAAGGTATGTCCTAATAACCATCTGTAGGTGTCTTCTCCTTGTTTTGTTTTATTTCATTTTTGACCGTTTCTAACAAAACAATTACAATAGTTATCATTGAAAAACAAACTTTTTGGTACAACATTCAAGATGTACCATCATCGTTTCTAAAAAGTACTTCTTTGAATAACTCTCCATGATTCTTTTGTAACTTTTTACAAATGCTGTCATTTTTATTTCAATTAAGTAAAGCCAACCAGAAATAGAGTTAGCAAGATCAAGATTCCTTGTTTATATTGTTGGAGTTTTCATTCAAGCAATGAAGTGTACTTTCCTTAACTGTAGAGAAAATATTTCTAACCTTAATTCAGAGGTCTTTATTCTGGCCTTTTAATTACAAGTTAAAACATGGACATTATCACACACAGAACTGAATATAAGGATTGATACAAAAATGTACTCCTTTATTTTCCCACTTTCAGTGTTGTAAATGTGAACCAAAAATGCAGGGAGACATGACTCCCCCCAGCCCGTCACACCATCTACAGGCTGAGCACAGTCAGAGAAGCACTGGCTGCTTCTGCGGTAGGGTCACCTGTGGAGCTTGTGACCTGAGGATGCTGGCAAGAGTAGAGTGAATATTTTTCCAGGGCTCACTCTCTTCCAGAAGAACAAGCTCTTTCTTGACATCCCTGAGCATTGTTAAACAAGGGTCATTTTTCTTTTAACAATATGTTTGTTATTTCTGGAAGATTCCACATGTGTTACAGAGGTGATGAGCAGATGGCAGGCGTTATTTTGATCTGGGGCATGTCTCTTGCTTCCCCCGTGTGCAGGACTGTTCTCCTCCTGCCTTGAGCTTGTGTCCTCTCATCTCAGACCTGAATGCTTATTTGCAGCAAAAAGGCAGGAAGAAAAGAATAGTTGGAAGAAAAGAAGCTTAAAAAAAAAAAAAAAAAAAAGCTGAGATGTATGGAGGATGTACATGAATGGGCTCTCTGTGTCTAAAATAATGCTACATGAGAGGCCTCAGGATTATCATTATTGTTCCCTCCTTACAGATGAGGAAGGAGAGGTGCTGTAACTTTTGGAGGTCCCTCAGTAAGGGGTGGAGCTGGGATTCAAACTCCAGAGATCTAGCCTCAAAGTACATGAAGAGTTAGAATTAACTCCACCGGCTTGGTTGAATTTGACAAGCTTGGAGTCTCACAAAAGTAATGGTTCTCTTGGGCGGCACCTGTGGCTCAAAGGAGTAGGACACCAGCCCCATATACCGGAGGTGGTGGGTTCAAACCTAGCCCCAGCCAAAAACTGCAAAAAAAAAAAAAGTAATGGTTCTCATGCAAAGAACGTGGCTCCACCCCAGAGCTCGGGTTCTAGATCAAACAGCTCGCCACCTGCTGGCTCCTGTCGGGATGGCAGGAAGGCCACGCACCTTCATCAGTACGTGGCGTTCACTGGCACCTTGGTTACCAGGCTTCCTTAGTATTTATACTGTGCCAAGCCCATGGTTCATCCGGCCTAATCCTCACAGCAAGCTGGGGAGGTCTGATTGTTCCCCTATTTTACACATGAAGGCACCAAAACAACACAAAGACAGGAAGTGACTTGCCAGGTTCTTGCCAAGCAGGGAACGCCAGAGCCAGGATTCAAACCTGGCTGTATGTGACCAGCCCCCAGCCCAGTGCTCCAGGCTGGTAGGGGGTGGGGGGTGAGTGCAGGAATGTGTGACCATGTTGCCGGCACGTAGCAGCCACTCCGCTAGGCTCGATACCATCCTCATTGTTCCTATCTGGATTTCCAGTCTTGGTGGAGTACCACGAAAAATTCTCAGGCAAACACACAATCAAGTTAAATATGTTTTTAAAAATAAGGTTGGTAGGAGCCCCTAGCCAGTGGTTCTCTCAGCCTAATGCTGCGGCCCTTTAATACAGTTTCTGTGGGTCACGACCCACAGGTTGAGAACCACTGCTAGACTTTCCTGGGGGCCTGAATCCCCGCTTTCCCCGAGGGTCCCCTGCTTATCTCACTGGGCCAGGCCTGCCTACCCCCCAGCCCTTGGCCTCACTGGGTCTAACTGAGAAATGAGCAGTCTCATCACTAGCTTATTCTTGGCAAATCATCATTCTGCTAAGTCCTGAAAGTGTCACGTTTTGTTCTGTAAGACATTAAAGTTTGGAGTAGCATCTGAAATTCATATTGGTACAAATTTAAAGATATTTAACCACAAAATATACTCATAAAAATATATTTGTTCCCTGTACACATAATATGGGTTCATTAAGAGAATTTGAACACGTTAGATAAGTGCATTAGAGGCTGGTACTGAGGGTCAGATGCGCACTAAGAACAGAGGCCTTGGCTTCTGCGCCGTGTTATTGACATGCACGTTGTCTAGCTGTTATATCCCCAGGAGTATGCCCAAGAAACTTGCTTCTAAAGAGAGGAATAGGCAAAAAGGAAACAGAGGACAGAAGCAAAATTTTTTAGTGTAGTATTTTGTACCATCTCTATGTTGTACCGTATGTATGTGTTACCTATTAAAAGTAAATATTTTAAGTAAAACATCGAAAAAAAATTCAGGTACCCAAGTAAGAACTGTGTGTCTTCTTCCTCAGGTGCTAAGTTCCCTATTAAGTGGACAGCTCCAGAAGCAATCAACTTTGGATGTTTTACTATTAAGTCTGATGTGTGGTCCTTTGGAATTCTCCTGTATGAAATCGTCACGTATGGGAAAATTCCCTACCCAGGTATCATATACTTACCTATTTACATCCGAGTAGTATATATGAGAAAAAGTCTAATTGCATGAAGGCATTACCCCCAAAAAACATGAAAAAAAAAAAAAAAATCCAAACCATTCAATCAAAAGAACAGAATAATCACTTTCTGCCAGAGTTGGATTTTTACTGTATTTAGTAGAAATGGTTCTAACATATACTTGGACACTTCTCTGCCTTCTTATCTTACAGAGGGCACATTCTTTTTCTCCACTAATTAACTCTCCCACTAGAATGCACCTGGCACGTCGTGGGGGAGGGGGGTGGAGTAGCCCCCAGCCCCTCCAAGGCAGGGCACCACAGGGAAGGGAACAGACAGACAAGGGTTTTCAATGCTTTTTGTTTAGTTTCGAAACAGGCTTTGTAAAAAGTGCGCTGGAATTGCTACCTCTGCAGGAAATAACCACCTCTTTTATCAGGGAAAGATCCTTCCACTCTTGAACATGCTGGTGTCAGTGAGGACTTAGTTCAGTATTTCCGGATTCCTAACAGAGGAAGCCCAAGAAGCCAGATTGTTGCCCATCCCGCCCTTTTTCTAAGGTCTGTGCTAGTGCAGTTAAGTAGAGAGATTTCTCCCAAAGCCTTCACACTCCTAACAAAATTTGTGGATAAAGTAAATTTAAAATTAAATTTTTAACGTTTAAGTCGTTCCCTTATTCAAAACAATATCTGAGTGTGCCAGGCACTGTGGAGGCACTAGGGATGCCGTGGTCTTTGTCCCTGCCCCTCCTGGTTATCACTGGATGTCCAGCCTGCTATGCAGGGGGCGAGCTGTGCTGTGGAGCCCACGTGCATGGTTTAAGGATTAGTGAGCGCTCACAGGAGGGTTGGGGGAGCTGCTAGTTTTATCCATTGGTCCCAGCAACAGCAGGGACTCAGCAATGCGAAGGGTAAGTGTCCCCTCAGGGAGGCAGCAGCGCATGGGCCTCACCAGTGGGAGCAGGAGGCCAGAGTGGTTGCATCGCTGTGAGTATTTGATGAATGAATGAAGGACATGACTAAGCCGTCTCATCTACAGGTTGTCTCCAGACTTGGGTTGGAAAGAAGGAGGCCATCGAGTTGGGGGCAGGGTGGCGTGGGGAGAGCCTGTAAGAGTGTCATCCTACTTTGCTGGGATGGAAGGCAGGGGAGGTTTCCAGACAGAGCAGCCATGTGCTCCCATCACTCCTGCTGCTGAGTGTGGACGAGCCACTCAGACATGGGCAGGGACCTGCTGACAGCCTTCATGGTGCACAGTGGGTAGTCGTCCCAGGAAGTCCCTCTCGTGCCAGCGTTTCACGTTCCCACTGACCCCGGCTGCAGATGCTGAAGTTACCAAATTAACTCTGCTGCAGGATAGGAAAAATGTTACTCATCAGGGTCCATCCACGTCTCTGTGCCTGTGCCTGCGCCTGCCTGCTTCTAGGATCTGCCTGTGACAGAGAAAGACATGCGTTCAGATTATATATGAAATCTGACCCCTGATAAAGTAAACTTAGAACCTCGTAAGTAGTATGTAACACTGTGGTGTGCCACCTGTGCTGCACAGCCACAGCCCCTGAGGCTCAGGGAAGGCCACCGGACCCCTCGCCTGTAGCAAAAGAGCTCACCCTCACCCGCTGTGCTCAATGGCCATGGAAATATTTGATACCTGGGGTGAAAAATTTTTCTGAAAGAATAAAAAAGGCCAGGCATGGTGACTCACACCTGTAATCTCAGCACTCCGGGAAGCTGAGGAGGGTGGATTGCTTGAGCTCAGGAGTTTGAAACCAGCCTGAACAAGATTAAGATCCCATCTCTACTAAAAATAGAAAAATAGCCAGGTGTTGTGGTGGGCACCTGTCGTCTCAGCTACTGAGAAGGCGGAGGCAAGAGGACCGCTCAATCCCAAGAATTTAAGGTTACTGTGAGCTACGATGCCATGGCACTTTACCCAGGATGACAGAGCGAAATTCTGTCTCAAAAATAAAAAAATAAGTGACAGAGCAAAACTCTAAAAAATAAATAGATAAACAAACCAGTAGAATGGCGAGAATTGCACACACGCACATATTAGAACCAATCAGAAACCATCTCCTCATCTGTCCCCCATTCGCTTGTCCCTCGTGAGGGTTTATCTTTGAGGCTCTGATGGATGGATTTTCTAGTCACAATGTGTTATGAGAGCCTCTAGCATCAGCAATTATGAACAGAATCAAGCAATCCTATTTACTTGAACATTAGAGGACTTGATTCATGCAGAGCATAGAAATTGGTAAACATGCCAAGGTATGCCATTTTCCACCGTTGTTACAACACGGTTCATGGAGAGAGGCTATGGATAACTGAATTATCTGAGAATACTTTACCTGGTAAAGTGCTGGATTTTTTTTTTTCTTTTTTTACAGAAGCCATATGACCAGCTCTGCAAAATAAAAAGAAAAGAAAAGAAAAGAGATAAAATACAAAAAAGAAATAAGAAAGCCCTATATAAAACACATATTTTTGGAGGGAAAAATGCTAAGAGGTGTAATATACCAAATGTTATTATCCTTGAGTAAAGAGATAATAGGTTATATTAATTTTCTTTCTGACACATTTCTAAAGTTTATAAGTTTTTTTTTTTTTTTTTCCCTGAGACAAAATTTTGCTCTGTTGCCCAGGCTAGAGTGCTGTGGCATCACAGCTCACAGCAACCTCAAACTCCTGGGCTCAAGTGATCCTGCTACCTCAGTCTCCTGAGTAGCTGAGACTACAGGCACCTGTCATGATGCCTGGCTAATTTTTCTTTCTTTCTTTCTTTTATTTATTTTTTTTTTTTGAGTAGACATGAGGTTTCACTCTTGCTCAGGTGGGCTCCAACTCCTCTGAATTCAGACAGTCCACCCTCCTCAGCCTCCCAGAGTGCTGGGATTACAGGTGTGAGTCACCACGCCCAGCCAAAAAGTTTGTAATTTTTTCAATGATATTTTTATTAAATATCCTCACACACATTAGCTCTAAAAAGCTTCTAATCAAAAATTGGCTCTTGGGCCCCCAATCTCCTCAAAGAAATCTACTAGCAGGAATTTTGGTCATTTATTTTAGTATTTGCTACTCATAGTTCTCAATATTATACTTTTGCCTCGTGAATAAAGTGGCTTTTTTTGTTTGTTTGTTTGTTTTCCATTTTACTTATTCATAAGTAAGAATCTGGTCCCATGGCTTTAAATCCCAGTGAAGGTGAAAGGCAGCCGGCTCTGCCCGGCCACACAGCTCCGCCCTCAGCGACCTGGTGATGGTTTCTACTCTGGAGACCTGTAAGCAGGGTCAGAAGTTTTGCCCTTTTGTGTGTGGCTGTCAGGATAGGCCTCTGGCCTGCTGTCCCCCCTCTGCGGGCACCTACCCGGGACCTGTTAAGATAGGCCCTCCTGCCTGCTGTCCCCCCTCTACAGGCACCTACCCAGGGCCTGTCAGGATAGCCCTCCTGCCTGCTGTCCCCCCTCTACAGGCACCTACCCAGGGCCTGTCAGGATAGCCCTCCTGCCTGCTGTCCCCCCTCTGCAGGCACCTACCCAGGGCCTGTCAGGATAGCCCTCCTGCCTGCTGTCCCCCCTCTGCGGGCACCTACCCAGGGCCTGGCCGGAGCGCCCTCCTGCCTGCTGTCCCCCCTCTGCCGGCACCTCCCCGCGCCGTCGCAGGAGGTCCCGGGTGCGAGCGGCCCCGCCGG
>CAUYPK010063820.1:0-43974 GCA_963574355.1 Loris lydekkerianus | reverse complement strand
TACCTATTACAAATGCCTGGAAATTTTGATTTGCAGAGCTATACTAGTGGCTGTTTGGCCAAATGTATCTTAGAGACTCCTTAGTTAAAGAACTTCAGAGGATTACAGCATTCATGTGGAAACCCTAAATTAGTTTCATAGTAGGGGTGAGTACATTGGATACTTTTTCTTCCATTCTTGGGATACTTTACTAAGAAGAGTATGTTCCAGCTCCATCCATGTAAACACACAGGAGGTAAAGTCTCCATCTTTCTTTAAGGCTGCATAATTCTCCTGCCCTCAGTGCTTCCCTTTCATGTCCCTCAGTCTCATTCATTGAATCCCTCCCTGTCACGGGTCCCCCTGTGTCCCTTAACTATGCTGTCCTCTTCCCGAAGCCTTCTTCCATCCTTTCTTTACCATACTGCGCTCCTCTCCGTGCCCACTGGTGTCTGTCTTTGCTTCCCTGGCTGTGGCAGACCCTGAGCCCTCTCCCCCGGCTGAATGCCTCCCTTCCCCCATTCCCCTCCTTTCCTCTGGCCCTGGCTTGGGTTTCTGAAATATTCATAGCTTCTCCTCAAATTTGCAACCTAGGAACAGGGGGAAGGGGGAAAGGGAGGGGAGGGAGGGGAAGGTGGGTGGAAGGAGGGGATTGTTGAGAATACACTTGTGGTGCATCTTACAATGGTATATGTGAAACTTAGTAAATGTAGAATATAAATGTCTCAACACAATGACTGTGAAATTGCCAGGAAGGCTATGTTAACCAGTGTGATATAAACGTGTCAACTGGTCTGTGAAACTAATGTATGATGCCCCATGATCATACCAATGTACCTAGCTATGATTTAATTAAAAAAAAAAAAAAAAAAAAATAACAACAGAGGAAAACTCTCCCCTCAAAAAAAAAAAAAAAAAAAAACATAAAAAAAAACTTAGGGATAAAGTCAAATTTCACCTTCTTAAAAAAAAAAAAATGCAAATTCTAGCAATCCTCAACTCAGGGGGCCACACAGATAGAACACAATCTGTTTTCACACTGCAGCCCCACAGGGAGTAACACCCTCTAATTACCTGCAAAATAACTTGGTTTACCAAAGAAGTTATCTTGGATTGATTTATGCCATTCGTCTTCCCTGAATATTTTTTCCCCTTTATCCTTCTAGGCACAGAGTCTGTTTTGATAGTCAAGCCAAAAAATAATCTCACTTTGTCAGAAACTCAAGTTAGTACATTAAATTATACCTCTTGCAAGGCATATCTGTATTTTAGTAATTTGGGTACAAGTTGCCACCCTGTTCCTCAACTTTTAGCTCAGACTGTATCCAAAAAGCAAATCCCAAACTCAAACTATGAGTTGAAGGGACAGAAATGTGGAGCATGTCCAGACAGCCAGCAAGTGACTGAGGAGAATTCTAATGTTTTATCCTAACTTCAGAAAATTTAGCCTAAAGTAAGAAGAGAACTACATGCTGGGCATTTGGTAACTAAATTAATGGTTGACAAAGGTCTTTCTCAGGGAATTGGGGATATTTTGCAAAGAGCTCCATTCCATGAAAATGGCGAGACCTGTGCGAACAGGAAACCCTCTCGAAACTATTTTAACCAGGGTAAACTTTCTTAGAGATCTTTGTAATGAAACAGCCCAGTGGAAGCTCAATTTTTGTTTTCTGTTTATGTTTCTTAGGTTCCTTCAATAGAATACTACAAAATAGGGTGCAACTGGAATTAATCACTCATCAACACCATGACGAGTGGCTAATAAAATCTATCTTGCATAAACATGTATTTATGCTTTAGGACAAAGGCTAGAAAACTACAGCCTACAGGCCAAATCCAGCACTCACCTATTTTTGAACAATCATGAACCAAAACAACATTTCATGACACATGAAAATTATATGAAATTTGAATTTTAAGGTCCATAAACAAATTTTTATTAGAACTCAGCTATACTCATTTATTTCCTTAGAACTCAGCCATACTCGTTTATTTTCATGTTATCTATGGCTGCTTTTGCATTATGTGGGCAAAGTCGAGTAGTTATGATAGAAACTGTATGGCCCACACAGCTGAAAACATTTGCTAGCACTTCTTGAAAAATTCTGCTGACCCTAGCTTTAGAAAGGAGCATGTCTATTAAAAGGAACAGTGACTTTAGGTCAAGGTAGACATGATTTTTTTTCTCCTAATACTCCATTTAGCTTTAGGCAAGACACTTAAGCTCTCTGAGCCACTGAACTCTATACTGTTATACGGGAACGATATCTGTAACATTTTTGTTATAGGGTTTATATGGGTTTTTGATGCAAGGATAAGCAGTAATTTTTTTTCAGTGCAGTAGCACTGCAATAGATGACATTTGATAGTAATATTACATTATTTTTTGCTTAGACTTCCATCAAACTTTTAATTATGTGTGACTAAGGAATAATTTATGAGAAGGTAGTCTAATAAACGACTTAAGTCATTACAGCCCTATATCTACATGGCATGAGAAATAGGACCCAATTGTCCTTATCTTCATGGTAGTTGTGAATCCTGGTACCTTCGTTTAGTTATCTGGTTCAAGCAAATGGCTGCAAGTATTATGTGTGAGACAAAAGGTCCCTATTAATCTGTGGAGGATGATAACCTCATGAAACTAAAGAAAAATTTAAAAGCTTATCTTTATAATACCTACTGCCTCAGTTCTCATTGAGAGACAATTCTCCAATGAGTATTTACATTCAACTCTGTCTTCAAATAATTACTCGCTAAAAATGTATAAATGGGAAACTCAACAAAATTAACAGGAAAAGGCTTTGAAAAAACCCACGAGGCAGAAAAAAACGCATTTGTTTTTTTATATTGTTGTTAGCTAAATGTTTACTTTTTCTTCTCCCATAATAGGGATAACGGCCACAGCATTGAGTATTCTCATCTGCTTGGCTGTACAAGCATACACACACGCACACACACACACACACACACACACACACACACAAAGTCATTTGTGGCCGTGTATCTGCTGCAGCAAACATGATGCTTTAACTAAAAGACAGATGTTCACTCAAACACCCACACAGTACAGTGTTCAATAGTCAATGCTTCCTAATTATCTACATAATTATACTCTGCCTCGTATTACTATATACGTCTGCGCATATGTCTGAACTTAAATATTGCTTGCAAGTGTGTACATATACACACACACCTCCTCACACTCACGGGAACACAATGAAAAGTTCTGCTTTTCTATATGTCGAAAAATTAAGTAAAGCATGTAAACACCTGGGAGGGGAGAAGAGGGAGAGAAGAAAGGGAAAGAGGAAGGGTGATTGGCGGGATCTTACCTCATGTGAACAAGGTGAGGGTGTTCCACAAGCTCCCTGGGGGGAAGGGCTCAACTACAACTTGAACTTTACCTTACAAATGAAATGTAACCTAAACATTTGGACCTTCTTATCCATAGGAAATAAAAAGAAAAAAGAAAACACTTAATAATGAAAAATTCATTTGGAACCAAATCATCTAAGATCTCTGCTTCCAAAACTTAAGTTCTCTTTCTTGACTACCTTCCACAAATGCTGGGTACTCTACAACTGAGCAATAAGTCCAAGGAATGAACAGCTTCCTCCACGAAACGGTCTCACAAGGTCACCTTCCGCTAGTGGAGGTCCAGATTAGCCTCACTACACGGTTTGGGATTTTTTTGTAAACCATCCTTTTAGTTAAAAGAAACAAACTGCCTTCTGTTTAGTGATGGGGAAAATATTACTTTTGTCACTCATGGTCCCATAAATAAGCAAAGTAAATCCATGCAGTATAAAGAGAAAGAAATATATCAAAGGCCAGGATAAAAGCTTAATTCCTTAGCTGCCAGGCAGAAGTTGAAAGAGAAAGCACATGGATAAGTTAAATAGCCAACAAGGGGTATGGACTTTGTGCTGGACTTTTGTCAACATCAAGTTTGTTTGTTTGTTTTCTTCTTTTAAAGCAACAGATATCAAAAATGTAGCATAACCAAAAAGCATATTGTTTTACACTTGCTAAACGTTTCTTCACATTAACAATGTTGAGGAAAGATTTCATAATCACCAATATTTCAATCTTAACCAGTTAGTATGGAATTGCATGAGAATAGTAGTATCACAATGACATGAAATTGCACGAGTGAATTTGCAATGCAATGGCAGTCAAAATGAACTCCAATCATTGTGACAGTACTTCTATAGACCAAACTATCAATAAAAAGGACACTGAATAATTTTTACTTATGTATTTATTGACTGAGGGAAAAATGAGTTCTAAAAATGTGTCCACCTCTGGAAGTTATTTTCATCTTCACTGTACACTCTTCAAAGAAATTAACATGAGCATTATTATTGGTCTTATGTAAAACAGTGTCAATCCATGTAAAATTAGCAGCCTTATGAAATATATGGGCTACATGCCTCCTTACCACAGTTGACAAATAAATATTTCAACAGTTGTTCAATAAAGGGACACGGCTTTAAATGATGAAAGTCTTACCACAAAAAATAAAATGACCCTATCTTCTGCCATGGTTTCTTCCAATGACACAATGAGATACTTATTTATGTAATGATATGTGCATAACTTGATTGTTCTCTACTGCATATAGTTCTCATAATATATTTTTAAATTTAAAATATCTCTAAATAGCATCCAGTGTTTTCTATGTAATCACAGAGTTCTGTCACTATGCAATGTCTTATGCAGACTTAGTGTTAGTTGGTATTGAAAGGAAACAAAGTGCAGAGAAATGCAAAGAAAATACATCTGTACTGTACATATCCTCCACAGGGAAAGAAGAGACACAACGCAATTCAGGGCTCACTAAAAAACCAAGAGCAAGGAGCTCTGTCACTTCTCAAATTAAAGTACCAACTTTTTTTGAATTACAGTTTGGCTTTGAATGCAGAAATGCTCCCTATGAAAGGGGATTTTCTTATGTTCAAGCTTTGAACTTATGGAAGTGGGGATGGAATTGGGGTACATAGGAGTTTGAAGACAAAGGGTCAATGGAAGGGCTCCTATGAAACAGAGCAGGGACCCTCAACGAATGCCTCCACAGCCTAGGTGAGGTGAAAATTATATAGACGCATCTGTAAACACCTTGCACAGTGCCTACCACTGAAGATGGTGAAGCAATGGCGGTCACTATTTGTATGCAAGTTTCAAGAAACTAATTAGTGGACCAGGGATGGTGTTCCATGCTTATAATCCTACCACTCTGGGAGGGAGAGGCAGGTAGACTGCTTGAGCTCAGGAGTTTGAGACAAGCATGAGTAAGAGCAAGACCCCCTTCTCTACTAAAATAGCAAAATTAGCTGGTCATGGTGGTGGGTGCCTGTAGTCCAACCTACCTGGGAGGCTAAGGCAAGAAGATGACTTGAGCCTAAGAGTTAGAGGTTGCTATGGGGCAACAGAGTAAGGTTCTGTCTTTAAAAAAAAAGACACTAAGTAGTAACTGGTAATTGTGATGAAATGCCTTATTTCTACACTGGTGAACATTTTTTCTCAAATTCATACTATGATTAGCAAGATGGCACAAATAAAGTATAAAAGAAAAAAAAAATACAAATTCTAGTTAAGGACTCAAACTCCCTAACACACAGCAGTGGGTGAGTTAAATCAGCAGGAATTACTTAAAGCAATAAATCATTAGTATGTGTTCACTATTCATTTCAGGAAAGCAATGTACACTCATTGCTGGGCTAGAAGTTATCAATTATCAACACCATTGTACTGTGAATGGAATTCTCATCTGCTAAGTCACTTAGTACGCCAAGGACATTCGGAGCCAGTTGATCCTAACTAAACCTCAAGCTTTGAAACTTAGGAGCAGCTCCATCTGGAAAGACTCACTTTCCTTTCAGCAGTGAACCTCCCTAGGAAACTACTGTGTTTATTCACTTAAGGCTCTTTACCTTGAGAGCAATTACTCAGGAATATTTTTAATAGACCCTCAACTCCTCCCAGAGCATACCTAGGTCTTCCTGCAAATATACACAGGCCTCCCAAATGCTAATTAAGTATTAACACTACCCTTTACCCAGCAGCAAGGAGGAAGTGCTTGGATTTTTTTCTGTAAAGGGATCTACAACATGCCAGACTCAGGAAAGACTTAGTGTAGTTGAAGGCCCCCCAGACGGATATTCAGGCAATCTAGAAAAAGTCCCTACTGGGCTAATAACCAGTTTTGTGACTTTGAACAAGGGCCTAAAATGCTCAAAATGCCACTGTGTCATTTTTAACATGACAGGCCTGGAATGCACACAGGCATGTATATAAATACAGGTGACCCTTGAATAACATGGCCCTGAACTGCACCAGTTCACACATATACACGGATTTTCTTCAGCATCTGCCACCCCTGGGACAAGAAAACCAACACTGTTCTTCACCCTCCTCAGCCAACTGGACAGGAAGCTGTTGACAATGAAGACCGTTATGCTGATCCACTTCCATGTAATGAATGGTAAATTGAGCTCCTCTTCCTTATTTTTCTTTCTTTCTTTTTCTTTTTGAGACAGAGTCTCTCACTCTATCACCCTGGGTAAAGTGCTGTGGAGTCCTCACAGTTCACACAAACCTCAATCCTTGTGCTCAAGTGATCCTCTTGCCTCAGCCTCCCGAGTAGCTATGACCACAGGCACCTGCCACAGCTCCTGGCTAATTTTTCTATTTTTAGTAGAAAAGGGATCTCTTGACTAAGCTGATTTTGAACTCCTGAGCTCAAGCAATCCACCCTCTTTAGACTTCCGGAGTGCTGGGATTACAGACGTGAGCCACCATGCCTGGCCCTTATTATTTTCTTAATAACATTTTCTTTTTTCTAGCTTCCTTGATTGTAAGACTCCAGCCCATAACACATATAACATACAAAATACTTGTTAATCAACTGTTCATGTTATTTAAAAGACTTTCAGTTAACTAAAGACTTTCAGTTAACTAAAGTTAAGACTTAACTAGTAGTTAAGTCTGAAGGGAATCACAAAACTTAAGATCACATTCTTGACAGAGTAGTGTTTCAGCTCCCCTGACCCCCAAGTTGTACAAGGGTCAAGTGTATACATACATGTGTATAAGTAAGCATAATTCTGTTTTATCAAAATATCATGATCATCAATTTATTTCTTTTCTTTTGCTACCAATTATTTTTTTGTTCCTTGAAGGGCCATCCTCCAATAATTCAGGGCTTCCTGTTCACAAGCCTCAGCAGCTTTTCCTCAGGCCTATTCTTCTTCCACCTCTCTTTTTCCTGAAACTTTCCTAACGTCCACTTTATCGTGCTGCCTTGCAAATCCTTGCACATCTCTGCTCAAGATCTCTTTGATTGCCCCCCACAAACTGAGTTCTATTCTGCCTCCTTTCATTTACCTCTCCTCCCTCATCTTAAAACAGTCTCATCAGTTGCTGTCACTAGGCAAAGGCCTCCCCATCTTGCTCTGCTGGGATACTAGCCCCAAACACAGACTGGCTTCCAACCCTTTAGTTTCAACAGACTTCCAATTTAGGGCTATATAAAAGCACTTTATGTGATGAGTATTTTAAATCAGCATAACGTTTAGGCAGCAGTCACTTAAACTGATTTGAATGAGCACTTTATTTGGAAGAGTTAGTGAACTAGTCAACAGATGCTTTGAAGACTATTTTAAGGGTTAAATAAAACTGTCGCTTGGATTTAACCTTATATGTTTGTTGAAGGCCAACAGCACTTTCAATATATCTTTTTCTTTAAGTTTCCAAAACCCCTTCTTAGTCACCATCAAGTTTACAACAATCCAATAGGTGGAGTTATCAATGATCAAGGTTAGAAGAACAAAATATACCAAGAGTGCTTGCATCTTTTACTGATTCTCACATGCATACGCAGATAAACTGTCAAGATTTAAATGGGATAAATGAAAAGCAATTCAAGACTTAAGCTGCTGCAACAGAGGGGATGATTTGAAATAAGTTTATCTGTAAAAACATGGATGATGTCAAGATTTATAAGCAGAGGTCAGTGACATCTCCATTCCACCAGTATCGATGCTATCAAATCATATTACACCACACACAAATGCTGTAGAAGAAATGACAGTCATTTCAGTTTATGGGAACAGCTCATTTGAAGTGCCACATCTAACACCACAAACTCAGATAGTTCCAAATGTGTGTTTTGAGATTAACTGCAGTCCAGAAGAATCCTTAATCATTTTCTCAGTGATTGCAAGAGTGTTATGAAACCAATTGAAAAATATTCCTCAATCACTTAAAAAGAACTTTAAAAAGTTTATTTTGATTTCGAAGCCTTCTTTACTATTAAGTGAACTCTAGCATGGAAAGTTATCCACATTAACACGAAATAGAACAGGATGAAAGCTATGACTGAGGGCACCTGAAGATGTGTTATCAGCACGGTTGGTGTATATTTGCACACACTGTGACTACTGCATGAAAACACCAGTTTTATGGTTTTCAAATGCAACCCCTATGTGAATTCTGTTTGCACATGTTGTCCATAATGACATCTATTCTATAAAAGAAAGCCAAAGTTCACGTTTGGTGATAATGCACTTTATCCTCAATTAAAGTATCTACAATTTTTAAAAAATGATTTGATTAATCTAAATCATCTCATAAATCACTATGTCCAGTTTCAGTTATGATATAAGTTTGGGGATACGTATGAGCAGACACAGCCTCCACTGCCTTCGTAACTCCTGAAAGAGGAAAATGTAAAGTTCAGGGCCCAGTATAGCTCTGCAGAATCAGGACTATGCCAAGTCAGGGAGGGCATTTGTTGCTATTTATGCTGTCTAAGGCAGGAGTGGGGCTAGATCAGTTCCATGTTATCAAGGAGACAAATACATTCTGTTTCTCTGATCCATGCCTCCAGAATGAGCTCTTTTCACAGCGGGCTTTCCTGGTAACTACAGGTTGGCCATCTGCTGCAACCTAGGCTTTGTGAGTCCTCATTCAGATCCACCAGAGACACTCCCACAAAGTTTGAACAGAAAGTCCTTGACCCAATCAAACTTTATGGCTAAAAAGTCCTAAAGTATTCTTATTTCACCAAGTTCTGAGATGATTGGCTTAGAAGACCTATCACTGGGGCAAATGGACTTAGTCCATGTTCGGAGCTTTGCATGAGGTCAATTTTTCCTCAATCCTATTGGATGCTTTTGATTGCAAAATGGAGTATATGTTGAAGACATTACTACAATGTCCACTATAAGAAGGTTAAGGACATTTCATCCTCTCTTGTTAAGATTAATCACTTCTGGGATTAGTGACTGCTAACTTAGATAAGTAATTCCCAGGGACTACCAAAATATTAGCAGACTCCAACATACAGATTATTTACTACAATTTCAAGAAAAGAACTTGGTGAAATAAGAATACTTTAGAACTTTTAGAGAAATATCCTATTTTCCATAATGATGTTTTTAACTAGATATCAACAATGATTTTAGTCATCTAAGGGAATTTCACTTTCCAAAAGAGCTGTATTCACTTAGCTCATCCTACCAAAAGATTAAAAACACAAACAAAATAGAATATACTAAGGGAAGTTTAGAATTTTCATACCCATTGAATAAAGACTGGTCTACATTCATCAAGCACAGGCACAGAAAACGCAGACTCATCTTCCAAAGTATTCAGCATTTATAGGTAATACTCAGTAAGTATTTACAATTTTTCATGTGAAATCAAAAACTCTCCATTATCTTAATTAATTTGGTTTCCCTTAATTTGGGCAAGTAAGAGATGTTAAAAAAGATTTGCAAAATGGTCAGCCTTCAATTTCATGAATGTCTAGATCAATTATATGCAATAGAAATATAAGGCAAGTCCTATATTTTAAATTGTTTAGTAGCTACCATAAAGAGGGTTAAAAGAAACCTGTAAAATTAATTTTAATGATATTTTTACTTACCCAAATACATCTAAAATACAAAGGGTGCCATAAATAGGAAACATTAACTCATATTTTATGCTATATTCCTTTTCACTATTTTTATATTTACATATTAACACAGCAATATTTTATAAATATTTTATAAAATTCTGTGATGAATATTTAGTAAATAGATACATTTAGCTATAATTTCCTATCTTCCCTATCTTCCCTATCTATACAAGTATGGGAATCTTTAAGACACTATGTATTAACCTTTCAATATTGTATGAATATAAAATTATTGAGATTTTTAAATTTTTAAAAATTATTTTGTAACTAGTCTTTGAAATCCTGTAAGCATATTAAAATCACAGTATATCATAATTTAGACTAGCCAAATTTCAAATGCTCAATAACCACAGGAGGCCAGTGGCTCCTATATTGGGCAGCAGAGCATCTATCATGGTTAAATAATTAGTAAATAACCAGGCAGCAAGACAAACACCTCCTTGGATCCCTGAGGAATGATCCTTAGCTCATGGCCTATACCCCTGATTTTATTCCAGGAAAGAAACTACTCAAATCGTAAATACTAGTGATTGGAGAACTATACTTTGGTTTCAGAGACATAGAAAGCTTGAGACAATCACACTGACTGTGAATGTTTCCTGAACTCATAGAGACTATTTGTTACCAAAATAGAAAGTAATGTCATCTACATCATTGTGTTTTTATAAATTAGAAGAGCTACGATCATGCCAGTGTACTCCAGCCTGGGCAAGATGGTAGCTCAACCTGGGTATGATAAATCGATTTTTTTACCCACTGTTAGATGGTGACCTTCTGTTTGAAAAACTCTTCATTATTGTGTGGTGCTGGGTCTTCATTTAATACAGTAGGCACACCTTTAAACGTGAAAAGGTAACTCGCCCTAAAAAGTAACACACAGCCTTGACGTCATCCCTTTCTCTCACATCTCACACTTATTCCATGAGAAAAATCCTCATGGTTTGACTTTCAAAGTATTCACAATTTCACCATCAACCTACAACCCTGGAGTCAGCCAGCACTACCCCTTGCCTGATTATTTCACGGATGTGTAACAGGCCTCTGCTGCTTATCTGCCCTTCTACTATCAATCTGCAACATAATCATCAGAATCAGAAGGCTTTTAAGCAGGGACAAGGAAAATGGAGCCTGGGGAAGAAGGGAGGAGGAACTGGAAAGGAGGTCGGGCATCGCCAAGGAAATCCCCGGGAGGCAATTACATAACCACCACTGAGTGTGTAACCTGCGCAGCTATTGGTCCCTAGCTGTTGTAGGGCCAGACACACCAGGGAGAAGGCTCACCCACCACTACCAGGAGATTGGATGAAAAAAACCACCAGTGCAGGGGGACAGTCAACAGAAGCCAGTCAGTTAAGGTTTAAAGAAACGAATCAATGAAAGCCAGCTAAATGTGAAGAACCAATCAGTGTTTGCCAGCAAGGTTTGGGTGGGCAGACAAGGCATAAAAGTTCCAACAGCCCAGCAGGGGCAACCAGTTGACCACCCCTTCCTTTGTATTGGAAGCTTTCTATCTATCCTCTGTTTCCTGTCTATCCTCAATAAACTTTCACTCCATCACTTCTGCTCAGCATGGTGGTCCACGAGTTCATTGATTACTGAGACCAAGACCTTGGCATGGAGAGGAAGAAAAATCTGGTATCAAAATCATCCAGTAAGATCCTTTTAAAAAATAAGTCAGGCATATCACTTCTCTGTTCAAACCACACTGTAACTCCTTCAGGAAATTCAGAGTAAAGGTTCAATATGTTTTCAGTCATTTACAAAGCCTTTCGTGTTCTGCTATGCCCACCTCCACATCCTCTTGGCTCTAATCTACTCCTCTGTCGTAATTTATCCTGGTCAACCATGCTGGCCATCTTGCTGTTTCTGAAACATGGATTGTTAACTATATCTGGAGCTCTCTTCTCTAGATACCCACAAGGCCAACTCATTAACCTGTAAGTCTTTGCTAAAATGTCATCTTCTAGATGAGAAGCTGGTGACCATATTTAAAACAGCAACCCCATCTCCCCCCCCCACCCCCAGCACTGTCACCTTCTAACTCAATGTCACTATCTGCCCCAATGTGATGAAATGTAAACACACAGGGACAAGATTTATTTCCATTTTGTTCACTGCAGACAATGCCTGAAACATGGTAGACACTTGATAATTACAGTAGAACTCTTTAAGTTGAACATACAAGGGACTATAACAAACTGGTCAACATACAGAGGTGGTCAAGGAATTAGACCTCTTTTCAATTAATTGGGAAATTCCAAGATTGCTTCTACAAAAATTATCATGAACAGTAATATTGCTGGGGCATATTGTCTAACATTTTTGTTCCTTCTAATAAAATAAAAGCCAAATTTGAAACTTTGTAAATGGAGGAAAGAATCCAAGAAAACAAAAAATTTAGTTCTGATATCTGTACTGGTCTTTCTCCAAAGCCCATTTGAAAAAGTAGAAGTAACAACTCCTTTTGTTTTCAGTGCCAGATGAGCAGCAAATAGCCTATTTTAGAGATAAAATTGGAGAATCTAAGTAAAAGCCTCTAAAAACTATAAAAATCTTCATTTCAAAAGTTAAAATATCATAATAGATACTCTATTATTGATTATGGATTTTTGCCATAATTGTCATATTAAATATTTGAAGAATGAAGTTTGACATAAGAGCACAGATGTCTACTTCAATATCGTTATGTCTTTCAATAACATGATAATTTCATCTGGCCTCATTTCACACTGATGTCATCCTCTTAGAAAAGTGATAAGCTATGTTTCTGTTAATTTCCTTAGGTATCAAAAAGAAACTGTGTTTAGGTAGAAAATTGGTCTTCTTCTCAGTAGATAGGTGCTGAAGTTTTTAAGAGTTAGGTGACAATTAGTTTCGGAAGGGTTATCTAAAAATAAATAAATAAATCAAAAAATGTAATCACACATGCATACAGGTAGTCCAAATAAAGTAAACTAGTACAATTGTTAAATCTAAATGGTGCCTATAGCTACCCATATTATTCTTTCAACCTTTCAGTTTTTGGCCGGGGCTGGGTTTGAACCTGCCACCTCCAGCATATGGGGCTGGCGCCCTACTCCTTTGAGCCACAGGTACTGTCTCTTTCAACCTTCTGGATGCTTGAGAATTTTTATAATAAAAAGAAGAAAACTAATAACAAACAAATTGCACATATACTACCTTATTTTTTTTTTCACAAAACATCCTTTTCTTATCCCTCTAAAAAACAAAACAAAATGAATAAAACCAAATAAATCAAATGGTTTACAATAGTTTCTTTTGTATGATACAAAGATGATCATTTTTCCTTTTTCTTTGTTTGTTCTAAATTTCAAATTTTGGGCTCAGCACCCATGCTCAGTGGTTAGGGCACCTGCCACATACACCGAAGCTGGTGGGTTCAAACCCAGCCCAGGCCTGCTAACAAAGAATGACAACTACAACCAAAAAATAGCCAGGCATGGTGGCAGGCGCCTGTAGTCCCAGCTACTTGGGAGGCTGAGGCAAGAGAATCACTTATATGCAAGAGTTTGAGGTTGCTCTGAGCTGTGACACTATGGCACTCTAACGGGGACAACATAGTGAGACTCTGTCTCCAAAAATTTTGCAAAATTTATAAAAGAAAATTATTTCATTTTTTTTTCTTAAATAAGTTCTTTTCTGAAGGAAAATAATATTGTTTTGAAATTTAGATATGAAAATGCTGGCACCTTTTAAATGTATGTTCTCCCTTACAGATTGTACCCTATCACTTTCAGGTCATTTTGGGGAAAAAAAAAAAAAAAAGTCACAAAGAGACATGCTCACATTGTGATTGTGTTATTCGTAATATTAAGCATAATACTACAGTATATATGTAATATTAGATGTCATTATATTTTCTATGGAAATAAAATAGCCTACAAAAATTAGGGGGGACTCGGGCGGTGCTTGTGGCTCAAAGAAGTAAGGCGCTGGCCCCTTATGCCAGTGGTGGCGGGTTAAAACCCAGCCCTAGCAAAAAAAAAAAAAAAAAAAAAAAAAAAATTAGGAGGGACTAAGAATCCAAATATTAGGAAAAGAATTTAAATTTTCTTTCTGGGGGGAAAAAAGATTTCTCTTTGCTACTTGTGCAGTTTTATTTCTACATTTAAAAATTATTTAAGCATCTGACTCCAGTATAGTTCTAACCTCAACTTAGAAAATACAGGGTATTGTTACCTCCTAAGCAGCCAATGAAGGAAAGCAGGATCAACTGTTTCCATGGCAACATCATCTTTAATTGCCAAAAGCAAGAGTAACTCTTGTCCAGTCTCTGATGAATAGAATGCTTTGTCTTCAGGTAAATCCTTTAATCTGCAAAATATATGTACAAAGAAGTTAGACTTTTTAAAACCAGTTGCTTTAAGAAAGAGAGATTTTCTTCATTCCTTAAAAGCTGTATCACTCAGGGATACTCAAAATCCTCAGATGAAACAATTTTTTTTTTGATACAAAATAGAGGATGCTTGAAATGTAGATAATTAAAAAATATATAACTGATAGGCATATGGAAGTGGCTTTATAAAATTAGGAATGTTCATCAATACTAAAATATTAAATTTCAATATATTAAATGTTAAAACTTTTGCTGGATATATTAAATGTTAAAACTTTTGCTGGCAAAAAACATTTGCCACAAATGAAACATTAACCAAAAATTCTAACTTTTTTCATTTTCTCTAATAACATTTGGCAAAACTAAAAGAGTCAAATAAGCAGGTATCTTGAAGCGCCATTTTTCGTAGTTTCTGAGTCCCTAATAAGGCATGCAAATCATAAATAGCATTATCAATATCCATCTTAGGCCTATTTTTTCCAGACAACTATAGAAAGCTCCCAATTACATCTGCTGCATAAAACAGAGTTAAAAATGCTAATGATGGGAAATGTTCAGTATGAGAACCTTGCAAATGAAACCATTTTCTCTTTTGCTTTCTCGAATTTTCATAAACTTGAATGTGCTGCCTAAGAACAAATAATTATGTGTCCTCTTCCATGGCCATTTGAAACTTGTTAAACTGCATGGTTAATGATTAAGTTGGCTGGACACACACACCCAAAATGAGATAGTCTTCTCTGCACAGCTAAAACTCAGCTGGTTCCATGCAGGGGAATTCACCACTTTAAAGTCTGCTACTTTAGCAAGGAACATGTACAGTTCCCTGACTGAGAAGCTGCTACTGACAAGGCTGTTTCAGTTGTCTCAGCCTCCTTCAGACAGTGGCTCTCACAGATGGGTTCCTGACACGTGATGTATCCAATCAGTTATTAACTGTGTCCCAAATAAGAATTCAAAGAGTAAAAATATGACAACTTGCAAATTATGTACTTAGAATAATACCATAATACCACATATGTTAAATCAGTCTTTCCTATAGTAACATTGGTTTTGTGTGTTTGCAATTTAATATATGCTCTTGGGTGGAAAGAGGTGGAATTGCAGCTAGAATGGCAGGATTTAATCCTAACTCTGACTGTGTCTAAGGGAACCGAGAGCACGTGGAAACAATGGAGCATTACTGTTCTAAGAACTGCAGGGCAACAACTTCCACCACCATGGGGTCTCTAACGCGCCTTTAGTACACTCATCACTGCAGAGTATGTGTGTCTTCTGCTTGGGTTCTCCTTTATGAAATCACTGCAAATAAATTCAAGTGCAAGTAGTCTAGTTGGGAAGTGAAGGACACTGTTGGGCGACCGGGAAGTGAGACAGGGAAAGGAAGACCTGAGATATAAAAGCCTCCTGCCACAGTGAATCACTACAGTTTATTCCTAAAAGGGACCCACTGGAAGTCCAGCTCCTGGAAAAACAGCCTCAGAGGCATCCAAAAGTTCTCTTTGAGTTTCCCAAAGTTATCCTTCCCCATGGCCTAAGGAAGCTGGGGTATTTATGCATCAAATCCCATTAGTCACTATAGGGGTCTATTAATTACCCAGCACTTCCCTGTCTCCTACTGGGGCAGCAAGTAGCTCCAGCAGCAAAATTTAAAAATTAAAAAAAAAAAAAAAAGTAAAGAAATGTATATACTGGCCATTGAAAATGGTATGTACACTTAACAGATGCAGCCCAGAGGACATAAATGGGCCACACCCAGTAAGCTGCGCATAGGAAACCGAGACTTTGTACAGCTATTTTTATTTATTTTTTTATTATTAAATCATAGCTATGTACATTAATGTGATCATGGGGCACCATACACTGGTTTCATAGACCGTTTGACACATTTTCATCACACTGGTTAACATAGCCTTCTTGGCATTTTCTTAGTTATTGTGTTAAGACATTTATATTCTACATTTACTAAGTTTCACATGTACCCTTGTAAGATGCACCGCACCATGGAATATTATGCAGCCTTAAAGAAAGATGGAGACTTTACCTCTTTCATGTTTACATGGATGGAGCTGGAACATATTCTTCTTAGTAAAGTATCTCAAGAATGGAAGAAAAAGTATCCAATGTACTCAGCCCTACTGTAAAACTAATTTATGGCTTTCATATGAAACCTATAACCCAGTTATAACTTTAGAATATGGGAAGGGGGCAGAGGGAGGGGAGGGAGGAGGGAAGATGGGTGGAGGGAGAGTGATTGGTGGGATCACACCTACGGTGCATCTTACAAGGGTGAAACTTAGTACATGTGAAACTTAGTAAATGTAGAATATAAATGTCTTAACACAATAACTAAGAAAATGCCAGGAAGGCTATCTTAACCAGTGTGATGAAAATATGTCAGATGGTCTATAAAACCAGTGCATGGTGCCCCATGATCACATTAATGTATACAGCTATGATTTAATAATACAATTAAATTAAATTAAAAATCTAATTAAATAACAAAGTCCAAAAAACACCCACCAGTAGGGTAGGTACTCTCTCCTCTAACAGCCAAGCTACCTATATTCTTTATATAATGGGAGAGCAATAAAAAGATATGTGGAAAATGTAAAAAAAAAATAAAATAAAAATAAAAATAAATAAAAACTGAATGTCCAGACTTAAGTCAAAGTAAAGCAGAATAATCTGCAAGAATAAACTTCCAGAGCCTCCAATCCATGTGGGAACTTGGCTAAATTCAGGTATATTTAATTATGAAGTCAAGTGTATCCTTCAACTGGCTTTACTAATATAACAAAGTGCAAAGGGTCATGGACCACTTTGCTGAGGGCCCTCTGAGAGCAAAATATCCCTACTCACAGAACACTTTTTTAATATGCAGAAATGCAGGAGAATGTAGACAGAGTCCAAACATGGAATGTGCTATTGTCCTCCAAAGAATGGCATTAGAACATCAAAGGCTACCTGTTTTGTATTTATTAACCAAAAATATGTAACATTTCCAGAAAAATGTACCCTTCTGAAAATGGAAGTCTTACACTCAGAAGAAGTACAAAAACTAGAACACTTTGCTAATTTAAAGAACTCTAACTCATATTTACCTCCATAATTATATTTTAACATTTTTAAAAATTCAGTATTTACTCAACAATAATTGAACTGCATTGAGCACTTATTATGTGGGAAACATATATACTAAGAACTCCTCCCTGCTGCTCGTACAGTAGAGATACAGCGAAAATTTGTTGTTAATTTACTTTGCTCATGAAGCCAGAAATAGAACTTGATGTTATACAAGGTGGGATACAGAATTAGTAAAGAGCCTATTTACAAATTAAAGTTACCTATGATGTCTTTGAAAATTGCTCATTACAAATGAGGTAAATAGTCTTCAAATATAAGTTTGATGATGTGGTTATTACCTTCTTGTATATGGCTTTGCCTTTCCAATACTAACAAACCTTTTTCAAAATTTAAGATCGCCCAGGAATTTAGACAAAGTTCAGATTGACCTTTGCAGTGTCCTCAAAGGCAGAGAAAGATTGTGAAACCTAGATGTGAATGCCGATTTCACCTCTTTCTTCCATACCTACTCTACTTTTTCACTCAATAACACATAAAGAACTATGCTATAACCTTTCTCTCCAGATGCTAAGTGTGAGATAGAAGCAAGACCCATGACCATGCACAGAATTTTTTCTGACTCATATATAAAATCCAAATTCAGAACTTATTCTGAATCAGAATTCCAACTAAAACTCCCACGATTTCCTAAAATAATAAACTGATCTCTGACAGTTAATCAAATTGTCTCCAATTCCCATGTAATCACAGCCTAATAAATGACATCCTATTCATTGGATTGTGGTTCAAGAAATATAGATTTCCATTGTTTTATTTGCTTATTTTTACATTTTTAATTCTCTTGTTATTCCCACCCCATAAAATATGGGTATGAAGTTTTCCTTTCTATCTTGTTATAAAAACTTTCTTCTTCCTATTCAGTACCTTCTAAATGTAACACTGCAATTGGGGTTAAAAAAAAAAAAAAAAAAAACGCAAGCGACTCTAGGATTAACAATGTTTTCTGGCAACAATATATTCCCTTCCAAATAGTTCATAAACAATATTTATGGTAGTTGAAATTCTTCAACTCATTAAACATGTTGACCTTGTGATTTTCTAGAAAGAAAACTAGACCTAGACTCAACAGAGCTTAGTTCAGTAATGAGCTTTGCTGCTTATAGACGAGTACATGAGCTACGTGGACTTATTTTTGTGCTTCTTTGAGCTCAATTTTCAGTTCCTCAACAACAAACTGGTAACATTTCCCAACAGACCCCAGAAGGATATGAGCCCAAAATGGTTTAATGACAACAAAAGAATTTAGTTAACTCTAAAGAATTCAGCAATTAATTTTCATCAGAACTCCATTGAGGATTCAGACCAACAATGGGAAAGGTGGCCTTTTCTCATGTGTTACCTTGATCTTCTAAATGTGATAAAGAAAGAATGGGCAGGTACTTAAAAAGTAACTTTGTGTATAGGCTTGAGCAGAGACCAACTCCACACTTATGTACTAGATATTATTCCCGGATCCCTCCAATTCTTCCAGCAAAACTCTCAAAAGATATGTTTAAAGTCACTATCTTCATGGTCTATCTCATTCTGGCAAGCTTGCTTGGAATGAGTTCAAAAGGAAGTTGTGAATGGCACTTCCCCTCTGTGGCTTTTCTCTCAAAAATCCATAACCCTGTCTAACCATGAGAAAAACATCAGCCAAACTCAGGTACATTGTATAACATGCCTAATACAGTGGAGCCTCCATAGCTCACCACTCCCTACACTGACCATCTCCTTAGGTTGACCTAATTTTCATAGACTAGACATGCACCACATGTACTATCAGTATAGTAAACATAGTTCTTACGCTGACCACCTCCATATGTTCACCAGCTCACTACAGTCCCTTGGGTGGTGGTCAACTTATAGAGGTTCTACTGTGTATTCCTTAAAACTATCAAGGTGATGGTCAACTACAGAGGTTCTACTGTGTATTACTTAAAACTATCAAGATCATCAAAAACAAGGAAAGCTAGAGAAATTGCCTCCACCTGGAGGAACCCAAGGATACATGATAACTAAACATAATGTGGTATCCTAGATGAGATCTTGGAGTAGAGAAAAGAACATCAGGCAAAAATCAAAGAAATCTGAATAAAGTGACTCCACACAAGAATTGTCAACATTGATTCATTATTTGTAACAAATGTGGTATAGTAATATAAGGGGGTGATAACATGGAGACTTTGATGTGGGCTATATAGAAACTCAATGAATTATCTTTGCAACTCTTTCATAAACCTACAGTATTCTTAAAAAAAAAAATAAATAAATGTTAGTTAATAGTTTCAAAACTTATAGTAAGAGTCATAGTACTATAATAGTATAGTGATAGCAGTTAGCTGTATAAGATTCCTCATAGGCTAGAAGACAGAATATAATTCACTTGTTTTTCCATACAGCACATATGCACAGAGTTGCAATTGTGCTATGCAAAGAGCTATAATCACAATAAGAAAGAAAGCTATTCAATTCACATTTTTAAAATGTCAAATAGAAACTTTATTTAGAGCAGTGGTTCTCAACTTTCCTCATGCCTTCTAATGCCATGACCCTTCAAGATAGTTCCTCATGTTATGATGGCCCACAACCATAAAATTATTTTCGTTGCTACTTCATAACTGTAATTTTGCTACTGTTATGAATCATAATGTAAACATCTGATATGCAGGAGGTAATTTCATTGTTACAAAGGGGTTGCGACCCATAGGTTGAGAACCACTGATCTAGAGACTTAATAAAGATGACAAAGGATGTGTTGAGAAGCTCTGAATCCATATTTTCTTATGAGAACTTTGTCATTTATTCCATGTATTTAAACATAGTAAAGAGTAAAAGGGCTTGATATCAACTCTCCAGCTGATCCTCATACAGAAGATAACACAGATGACCAAGGACAGTGGCCCATCAAGCCCAGACCCTTCCCTTCTCAACCATCTCTGGTGGCAACTCTCTTTAAACACCATGTTTAAATCAAATGAATTTTACAGCCTCCTTTCTTTACCTTCCATACCTTCTGCAAAAATGGCTGCCTACTTCCATGTTGACTAAACTGGCTCCCCAAGACTGACTTTTTCTAGAATTCAACACTCCATCCTGCAGCTGTATCTCCTTTGGGAGCTGTATCCCCTCTTCTGTTGGGATGACAGCCAAGCATGTCATGGAGCGTGATTTCACTCATCATATAAAAATAAGGACTTTGGTCAGATTCAGTGACTCACATCTGTCATCCTATCACTCTGGGAGTCTGAGGCAAGAGGACTGCTGGAGGCCAGGAGCTCAAGACTAGCTTGAGCAGGAGCAAGACTTCATCTCTACTAAAAATAAAAAAATTAGCCATCCCAGCTAGCACCTACAGTCCCAGCTATTTGGGAGGCAGAGGAGGAAGGATCACTTTAGGCAAGGAGCTGCAGACTGTGAGCTATGATGATGGCCACTGCTCTTTACCTGGAGTGAGACTCTGCCTCAAAAAAGAAAAAACAAAGGACTTCAGCAATGGTTTCCATTGGCTTCCTAGAGAAAGCAATAGCACCTTTTTTTTACATGGCCTGCAATTGGCACTTGCTTACTAAATCACTTCCAGCCTCCATAATGTGCCCCACTCTTACCTTCAAAGTAGACCCACACACTGAGTCTCTGAATACTTCCCACCTCTTTTTACTTTAAGATTTTACTTGGATGTCACTTGGGCCAGAAAGTCCTCCCAAATCTCCTTCCACCCCAAGTCTGGATCAGGTGCTTTCACAGAACCCACACTTAACCTGTCTCAGCACTTGTCCCATTGCATTACAATGGCCCATCATAATTAAGGGACATGAAAGCATTGGCAATGTATCCTTGGATCACTGTTGAATCATTAAGAGCCAGAACACTGATATACAGTAGGGATGCACATAAATAATTTGGAAGGAATGGGTAAATTCCTTCCCAATTAAAAAATATATTGGAAGGTTATTTTCACCCAAAGACTAGGTGGTGCTGTTTCTCTAAGACTCTTGCATCTTGGGCAAAGGCTGCTTCAAAGAAATAGTATTTCATACCACACTCACCCTTTGTACTACTCCAGCAAAAATGCAAATGCTTAAAAATAATGAGGTTTTTTAGAATATTTTTCAAATTTGAATTTTGTCACTTTTGTAGGATAAAGAATAACAGCAGAAATAAAACTTCAAAATCAATAGTGAAATTAATTGGTTAGGAACTATAATCTCTAGAACAATTCCTTTCTAAATGTTTACTCTTAAATTGAGGAAGAGATGTTAAAGTCCAAGCTCTGGTTATATTAAAAATTTGTTAATATTTTAGAACATTATTGAATTCAATTAAAGATATTTGAAATTAATTAAAAATAATTATGAGTGGCATTAAGTAGTGTTACTGGAAACATAATTTCCTCTGGGTCAATCTCAGAAAATCACTGCATCTATTTCATTTCACATCTCCTTAAATTTTAAAAAATATATTCTAAATAAAAGTTGAAATTTATTAAGGAGTTATTTTGTTAATTGGCCTACCCTCCATTTATGGGGGATTGTTTAACATTAAAAAAATAAAATGTTTGCAAATTTTTTGACCATGTGAAATGTGACCAAATTTTTTGACTTTTTCAGAACCCAGAAAAAGTTCTATATTTTGAAATAATTTCTTCCATGCCCGAACTTATTCAACTGTTTCTGAGGGCTTCTTTATGACATATAATGTACTAAATACCCAAGAGCAGGGAAATGCATAAATTTGCTCATGCCCTGGAGAAACGCACCATTTATTAGAGAGATGTACAAGTGTATTCATCACAATGAAATGCTGAAGAGTGATGTCAAAGTATGCCCAGGGTGGGCATGGAAGAGCACAGGAGAGATGCAACCTTGAAACAGAGTGCTCTTCTGTACACATTGAAGTTTCTCTCTCACTGACATTAAGTGAAAGGAGATAGATATATGTTAAAGTAGATTCAAAGTTTCCCCTGACAATTGCAAAGAAAACTATTAAAGTGGAGGAAATTCAACAAATATGCTTGGCATGGTGACTTCCACCAGTAACCCCAGCACTTCAGGAGGCCAAGGTGGAAGGATTGTTTGAGGCCAGAAACACAAGATCAGCTTGAGCAAAATAGAGTGACCCTGTCCCCACGCAAAATAGAAAAATCAGCCAAGTGTGGTCATGCACGCTTGTAGACCCAGCTTCTTGGGAGGTGGAGGTAGGAGAATAGCTCTGGGCCAGGAGCTTGAGGCTACAGTCAGCTTTGATGAGACCATTGCATCCTAAGCCAGGGGACAGAGCAAAACCAAACAGAACCAAATTCAACCTTTCTTCTGAAAATTAGCAGTAATAATTGTGTTGGGTTTATATGTAAAAGAAGTTAAATATTTTGGAGACCATAATGGGGATAACACAGTCAAAAAGTCACCGTCAAAAATACTGACAAGTGTGCAGCAGTGAGCTAATGTCAGAGGACCTGGAGTATTAGACAGGGAAGAAAAGTTGGGGTGTCGGTGATGACGCTAATGATTGTGGTAATGATGACGATGAAGGCAATGACTACTGTTATCTCCTCCCGAAGCTCAGAACATATATTATTGAATTGTGTTTATTTCCTAGGACCAGTTCCAATATTTACTTATAATCTTAAAAGCCTGCTTTGGAAAAATCAGGTTTTAGTTAACCTCTTGCTGAGTAGACTCCCCATCTCTAAAGAAGTCAGAGTTTCTGCAGTGTTTAACCCAATATTTTATGAACCAGTGTGAAAATCGCATCTTCCCACTGAACCACTTCTCTGCCCCTGTTGGCAAAACATGGAGTGTCAGCATCTTACATGCACAGAAAGAAAGCTCAGCTAGCAGCAGGGAAGTGGAACGGAAGAGACTGGGCCGCATTCTTAAAGGGCAGACAGAGCTTAAAGAAAGCCAGAGGAACTTTACCTAACAAATGCAATCAGTGTAACCTGGCTTATTGTACCTTCAATGAATCCCCAACAATAAAAAATAAATAAATAAATAAATAAATAAATAAATAAATAAATAAATAAATAAGAAAGTGAGACAATAACCCTGCAGGCAGAGGAAGTGCAGCAACTTGAGAGTGGGTGGGTAGCCCTCACAAGTGCCATTGCAGAAAAATAGTTCGGAGTAGGAATGGTTCAAAAAGAGACAAAGGCTATGTGTGCCCATAGATGGGACATCTTGGAGTGAATGATATTTGGAGAGTTAAGGAAGGAGGCAAGGAATTGCTATAGATTTAGGAAGAGTAACAGCAAAAGAAGTAGCACCACTGTCAAAAATCAGGACTCACAGAGGTGGAGTGATTCACTGGGTTGATTCACTGGGGGGGGAAGCAGTGTAGTCAAAGGCAAGGCAGAGCCCCAGGATCTGAAAACTCGGAGGGCTAGGGAACAGAGACGCCATTCCAACACACAGGAACAAGGTGGAGCCTATTAATCAGATTCAGTACCGGGTTGGGAATGAGTTGATAGTAGATACATGACAGAGTAGGTATTTAGATGTGAAATCTTTAAAGAACTTGAAAAAGTCCTCTCTAACGACAGGAGAATCCCCTTCCATGCCAGAAGACAGAGGCTGCTGATGAGGGCTTTGCTGACACAGCTGGGAGGTTGAGATAAGGGAGGGAGAATTGGTTCATTCTATTTTGCATAGTTTTCAAGTTCAGAACATCTAGAAAGTCCAGGCTGAGGAAGCTGAAATCTCTCAAACTCCATAAGAGACTGCAGATAACTGAAAATTTATTTTAAATTATTAAATTTTTTTTGATGTATAAAGTTTTTCTCTTAATGAAAAGCAATCAGTTTTTACATCTCTGCCAAAAATAACCACTGCAATAATTTTAATACATTCATCATGTAATTGAAATATAATCACTTTACATTGTTGGTAATCAAAGGGCAATATTTCCATAGTCCTTTACAGTTGTAACACCCATTACAGTTCTATCACGTTCATTATTTTATTTTATAGGCTGATGACTCTATAAAGTAAATTAAATAATAGGACCAGGAGTACTTTCAGATGTAGACATAAAAGTACAGATTAATGATTTGATTAAGGTATTAAAACCACTTATAGAGTCAAAGCCAGATGACGTAACTGTGAATCCAGACCAATCCCAGAATCTCAGTGAATAGCCAGGTGAGTGAAAAAAGAATCTGCTAAATTATACCCTTTGATAACCTTGCCCTTGGACGATCTTGGATATTAATCTCATCGTGCCTATTGTCTCACCTTCCATGCGTCACTTGTACTTAGGAGTGAGGCCAGCCATGGGTCAAATTCCGAGTTTGCTTTCTGAACAAACCTCTCTTTAATCTGAAAAGAAGCTGTGTGTGAGAAGAGCAAAAGCTTCAGCCTCCACCTGAGGGTAATTCATGTGGACTTGGATTCCAGTCCTGGTTATGAGACTCTACAACGGCCACCAAAGTACTTAACATGTATTAGCCTCTGCACCTATTTTTTAATTTGAAAAATTGTGGGCATTAGACCTATTTTAGAGGATTTTAAGCTTTTTAAACATGATAACAAATGTGAAACACTCAATATAGTGTCTGTCCCAGGGTAGATGTTAGGTATTGCTTTTTTGGCTTTCTCCTTTTTACACTATGCCACATCATTTGATTTAGGAACTCAATATTGGCTCTATTTCATAGATAAGTTATAAGAGAGGTTAATATTATTTCTTAGGACCCTTCATAAGGTAAATAAATGTGAGATTTGACCATAGGTCCCTGAATTCTGGTGGCAGACACGTTTCATGTCCTGTGCTGACAACCTCTTAGCCTGACTTTGGTTTCAGCCACAGCTACAGTGGATGATGGTTCCTGCATGCAGACAACATCCCACTTCAGGCATCTACCTGTCCCTTTTATTTCTCCTCTTCTCTGCCTCAAGTTTCTTGCTAAAGCCCTAAAGAGTTTCTGGTTCTGTAAGTACAAAAGAGTCAAAATCCCTAAGCTAAGGGCACCCTTCAACAGATGTGAGCTGGCAGCTAGTGAATAAAGGCCCCAGCCTGTCTTCCCTTGGACAGACAATTCTGCGGTACATCATTTGAGTTGCACTTGCCCATCTCAATAACATACCCTATTTGGGCTTTTCCTTCTGGATCACCTTCTCTTCTGCACCCTGAATCCTGCTTCCTGCGGTTACTTCCCAAATAAACCACTTGCACCTAAGTCCTTGTCTCAGACTACATCCCGGGTTTGGGTGGGAGAAGGAAGACTTGCTTTGTTTTGTTTCCATTTGTGCTCATACTGCACTTTTCTGTATTTCTCCATAGGTCACCAAGATGCTGGCAGTGGTTGTCATTCTGTTTGCCCTTTTATGGATGCCCTACAGGACTCTTGTCGTTGTCAACTCATTTCTTTCCAGCCCTTTCCAAGAAAATTGGTTCTTGCTCTTTTGCAGAATTTGCATTTATCTCAACAGTGCCATCAACCCAGTGATTTACAATCTCATGTCCCAGAAATTTCGTGCAGCCTTCAGAAAGCTCTGCAACTGCAAGCAGAAGCCGATGGAGAAACCCGCTAACTACAGCGTGGCCCTGAATTACAGCGTCATCAAGGAGTCAGACCATTTCAGCACTGAGCTCGACGACATTACCGTCACTGACAGTTATTTGTCTGCTACAAAGGTGTCTTTTGATGACACCTGCTTGGCTTCTGAGGTAACCTTCAGTCAAAGTTGACTCATGAACTAGAAGAAAATGGACCACAAAGTAAGTAAGAATCTGTGCAGTTACCAACAAAAGAGAGGAAATGGCCAATGCTTGTGTGTGAAGACAGAACAGATACAATCTTTGCCAATGCTCTACAAATCCTGAGGCCCATGAGAATAATCCAGATTTTCCTCCTTTAAACCTAGTAACCCCCAAATAGAGCAGACCTGTGACATAGCTAAATCATAGAAACTGGAAATGCAGCCCTTTCCATTTAATTTGAGAAATTCACTAGGTTTTCTGGGGTTATGATGTCTTGATAAAGTCTAGACATCACTTTGAATTATTGATAATAACCTTATGAAATTTCCCCAATCCCACCCCCAAATTGTGTATACATTTGGTAACTTGGCAATGCGCATCTTTTAAATGTTTGCATTCAACATTTCATTTTAACAAAGGACAGTGCTATTTCCTAAATATCTGAGACTACAAAGGAAAATATTTTAAAAAGCATTTTATTTATAGAGTAAAAATACAATTTCAGGCAAACACGTTCACTATATCAAAAAGGTTGTCGTAATGTTTCTAAAATTCTGAGATGATTTTTGTATCTTACAAAGTAGTCATCACTCAACTGCAATGTAAAATAAACTTGAAAACATCCAAAATTATAAATTGAGAAGACATATAGATTTGATTTTGAGATAAATCCACCTCTTATCAATGCTTTGAGCCATGGAAATGATGGATGGGACGGAAAAATTTCCAGATTAAATAACTATGGAGATACAAACTTACATACGATTAATACTGAAAAGTATAGCCAGGACCAGAGCATGCTTTTTGTCTGAAACTTTGAAGCAGAGTGTCCTTTGTGAATCTTTCTAGTTGAATCTACTTTAAAAGTCTAAACATTCTCAAAAGCTTAGTTGTTATTTTATGTCAGCTGGAATCTATCACACTTCCAGATGAAGACCTTCCACTGAGAATTGTAGTCTATGGATTTTTACTTGTCTGCAACTGTCTTTCCTTCCTACCTGCTTTTTTGTCAAATGCCAGTGATATTGTGTTCACAGATTCTAAACCACAGCAATGAAAAACTCTGTCGGCTTTATTTTCAGTGGAATTAAAGCTGATTTCATCGTATTATCAGGAGCTCATCCTTACAGTTAATCACTGAGGCCTGCTATTATTCTAGTGATTTTTTGAGGAGTGTCAATGTGAATCTGCCTGGGACATTTGTCAGGTCTACTTGAATTTCTTTTAAGTAATTCACCTGCTGAGATTGGCCAATCAGCATTTCCAAGGGTATAAATTCCCCTTGGTGATGGTTCTGTGATTGCTGATTTTTAATAATTGGTCAAAAAATGCCCCATAGACTGGCATTACCTCTCCATTCTATATCCCTATTTTGCGGATATTTTACAGAACCTAGTTGCTAATGAGAATTACTCCTCCCCATCTGTTTAATGAAGAAGACATCACTCAGTTTTGAAAACTTCTGTTTTACTTATTTTTTTAAATTTCAGATTAATATAAGAGTACAAATGATTAGGTTCCACTGTTGGCATTTCTAAGGTAAAGTTGCAGTTGCAGTTGAGCCCTAAAATTTTCAAGCGCTGCTTCATGGAAACTCTGCTCTCCAGAACCTCATAAGCATATGTTTTTTTGAAAATTGGCTTCACCTACTCCAGGAAGATTTTATTATCCTGTTACCATATCAGTAAATAAATGCAAGCAAATATTTACATGAAATATCCTAGAAGTCTGTCTGGATGACACTAAGCTACTGATGTTAACTGCCTTTTCATCCTGGATTAAATCTTAATCTTAGAGTCGTATAGATGGAGCACCAAACCCAAATCACGCAAGCACACGTGTAGGTGCATGCAAACACATACGAGTCCCACAGGTGCGTAAATTGCTTAACAATGAGGACTCGAATATATTAGATGTTTTTCCATTAAGAAAAGGAACTAATAATTACATTCAGCATCTATTATGTCTCAGGCATGCTGGTACATACTTAGTCCATATTAACTTCATCACAATCTCATTACAGCTGTGATTTCTCAGGTGATAAGACAAGGAATCAGATATCAAGGTCATTTTCCTAAATAGTGTGGCTACTAGGCAAAGAAAATGAAGAAAATCTGTATTTCTCTTTTCCTTCTTTTTTAAGCTGGCATAGTAATTAAACTCTTGCTACTTGGTAGCCTCACTGACTAAAAAAAAAAAAAAATGCCTTGCAGAATGGTAATATCAGATATTGAAAAAATATATAATTAGGAAGTAATATATTCTTCTCATTTTGTAAATTCAATATATGAACTCAGTCTTTCCATTTTATTTTATTTTTTTTTTTTAGTCTTTCCATTTTAATTTTTAAAAAGTTATTTACCAATAATCTGTTAGTTTTAGCCCACACGAGAAATTCAAAAGTACACAGTTCATAGTGTTTCGACTCAAAAGCAAATGGCATTATAAAATTAAATTTTCCTGCGTAATGTACAATAGATATTTGTGTTTACACAGAAGAGACATAACATTTTAAAGTATTCTCTTTTTTTTTTTTTTTTTTTTTGCAGTTTTTAGCTGGGGCTGGGTTTGAACCCACCACCTCCAGCATATGAGGCCAGTGCCCTACTCCTTTGAGCCACAGGTGCTGCCCTTTTAAAAGTATTCTTTATCACACTATATGAAAATCATAAAATAGTGGCATAAATTATCAAAACTTAATATACCATCAAGTGAAAAATAAAAAGCTAGATTAAAATTTGCTGTTAAGATGAAGTCATGTTATTAAGCGCCTCCCTTAATAAAATTCCTTGAGTTATTTTATTACTTCCAATTTCATTAATTGCCAAGTGTCCGTGGTTGATCTTGCACTTGAGGTAATTGGGTAAAGGACACAGATCATGAATAGAATGAGCAAACATAAATTCCCTCTTGGACTTTATCTGTATTGTGAGTTTAATCCTAGAGCTTAACCTACAATGCAAATATTCTAAATGCTGAAGAAGGAAAAGTCCAGATTCTATAATAATTCTTAAACAGATTAATCTCACAGTTTGGTAATATACCAAAAGAAATGGCTTGCTTGTGCTAAACAACTGGCAATGTCAAAGGAAAAACTATAGCCATAAAACTTAGCTTAGTGTGATTAAGTGTTAAATGGATACTTGAATTGTTTTATTTGTAGAAGACTACATTGGATATTAAGGACCATGTGCTTTATAGTAAATCTGGGTCTACCCGGTTTTGGTCTGCTCCTAAAGAAGAAATGAGTTATATCATTTTAAACTATGTTAAATATAGAAATAAAATGAAAGAAAGAAAATATTAACTTTTAACTTTTTGGAGGAGAAGGCTTTAAGTAGTTAACTCATGAATCTATGAATTCTATAAGTATTAAATCTAACATTATTTTTGCCTCTCAGGTGCAACTTGCACAGGGGTTGGAATATTTGCGTATGAAGTAAGGAAACTAGATGTGAATGAGAGAGCCCCCCAGCTAGTCAGTTCCAGGTGTAAAGAAAAACATTTGCCAATGTTGAGAGGGAGCATTGTTGAGAGGGAACATTCTCCTAGGAGGGAGCAATCATGACAATCTCTAGTAACTTACTTTCCATTTATCCTTAGCTGCCTACAGCCAATAGCTGTCAAAACCAACTTAGCTGGGTGAATACTAAATTTTCAGAACACACATGAAGAAACCTTACAGAGCTCTGTAGTGATAAGTATTATATTTTTGTCTTTCTCCTTCTCCTGGCTGACCTCACATTTCTCCACAAGCATCGATGTCCTCAGAACGGGAAGACTGATCTAACTTCACTCAAGACTAAACCTGGACCTGGCATAGCTTATGTAAAAGCATAAATGTCCTTTCAAACATATTTATGTACCAGAAAATACTGTTCTGTGAGCTTTCATTTTCATAGAATCGTTTTTAAATTATGGAAAACCTAACACTTCTACTTAGGTCCTCATTTAAAGGCAGGAATCATGTGTAGAGTTGAACTGCTTAATACGGCTTTTTCCTTCCAGAACAAAGAGGAGGTTTCATATTTCTGAGATTTCAGTCAGAAAGCAATAGAAGAATACTCAGTTTGCGCAAAACTGCTGCAGAAATTTGTTTCAGAAAACAAAAGGCTCTTCCCGTTCTTATGAAGCTCACAATCCAATGAGGAAAACAAGATGTAACCATTTGGCAATATTTAAAATATGAATTTGAGATGGCAGATGGATGAAAGAAACAATTGTTTAATCATCAATTTGGAAATGTCTTGGGATAACTTTTAATATAAAAATGACTTACATATTCTGATTCCATTTTATGGACTGTAATTGTAAATATCAATTAATTTAATTTTTAACTACACAGGGAAAAAGAAAGGTCAGATGAACCCCTGTAATATTTCTATTGTATGATTAGTCTATGAGTACAATCTCAGCAGCAGTCCTCTTATGGCAGAGCTTCACCTTGAGGAATAGTTCTGTTACTGAGAGAGTTAGCACTGTATGCTGACTCTGCTGACATAAGCTAAATCTATACAGTTCTGATTTCGACATTCAAATACAGTATTTCTCCCTTATCTTCAGCAGATGCCTGAAACCGCTGATATAGTACTAAGCCCTATAGATATATTATGGTTTTTCAATCTAATAGCCTAGATAGCTATTAAGTGACCAGCAGGCCAGTAATAAGTACAGTGTGGGGACTCTGAACAGCAGGAGGACCCACATCTTGGCAAGATAGAGTAGGATGATGTGTGTTTTTTAAATCATGCTGCTCAGAACTGTACACTATGTAAAACTTATGAATTGTTTATTTCTGGTATTTCCCATTTAACATTTTTGAGCAGAGGTTGGCCAGGGGTAACTGAAACTATAGAAAATGAAACCAAGCCATGGATAAGAGGCAGCTATTGTAATCTCTTTGGACAAAAGTAATCATGAATGTTTGTACAGAATATTGTCAGGCCTGTTCATATTCTCCTTCTACACCAAGTACATTCCTGATAAATCCTACATAAGATGATTTATTCAGATTTTGAAAATTACATGTGGGAAAATGAAAGAACTCAGTGAAGTACAACAGCTGGGACAGTGAACTGTCCAAAGTATGAAATCTGGATACAGCACAAAAACCAAAGAGTGTTTTAATGGCTAATAAATGACAAATCCACAAATGATTGCCTGTGGGGCCTTAAGGAGAAACATCTGGAACGAGTCCAGACTACAGACTCTCACCCGGAATAATGGAAACGAAAGCACAGTGGAAAGTGTAAAAGTGAAAAAGTGGGATAAACCATGGAGTCAGCTCGGGCTCCTTCAAATGTATCTGAGCCCTGAAGCAGGACCTACAAGTGATTCTTTCTTTCTTCATAGAATAATAGACTTCATTCTTGTGCATATGGCTGATTCCTGACTTACAAACAAAAGAGCATGTGAACTTCCTCAAAAATAACTGAATGGATCTTGATAAAGATGGAGTCTTTTCAGAAAAGAAAAATAAATACCACAAGGTCATAGAGTAAGACTCACTAAAATTCTGAATTCAGAAGTCAATAGGAACATTCTGCACCAGTAAGGAAGCCAAATACTTACTTCCTAGCCAAGAATAATAAACTAAACCTGCAATTCATATGCATAAGAATTACCTGGGATCTTATCTGAAGATGTGCTTTCCTTGACCCTGCCCTAAGAGAGTCTCTTATACGAGGTGATATTGAGGCTGGTAGTCCCCTGAGAACACCCAGAAAACTGCTGGGTCCTGGGCCCCCACAAAGAGCTCTCAAAGCGCTTTACCATGTAATTCTTTATAAGCAACTAAATAGAAAACTCCTCACAGACAAGTCTGTTTCACTTTTGTATCCCAGAAATTATCCAAATTATTGTTTAGTTTATTATTATCTATTTGATCGTGTCTCTAAGTATTTGTCAAATGAGTAGGAAAAAAAAAAAATCAATGAATTCCAAACTAAGGACTATATTCTAAAATCTTGATAATGCTCAATTTGCCTATAGATCTATCCTCGTGGTAAGATAACTCAACGTGCTATTTTTATTTTTTGAAACAGTTCTCTTGGCTCAGTGACAGGCAGGGCATGCAGCACGGAGATGGTGATCAGAACCATCCCTGTGTGTACGTCAAGCGTGACCATTTCAGTAGCACTCTCACGTCCAGCTCATAAATAAATAAAATTAAAAGATCGTCTCTACATTCAAGGAGACTACAATTGGTGGTAACACATTAACACAAAAACATAGTGCATAATTGGAAGCCAAATTGTAAAATTTCAAACTACAGACAACCAAGTTTTTCAGAGGGGAAGGGGTATCAGTGGGGCCTGGAATCATTAAGGAGAGCTTTGTAGAGAAGGTAGGACTTCCTTCCAGGAAAAATTTGATTTAGATACTTAAAGGAAAAAAATACGAGAGAACAAAGATGAGTAAGGACAGGAGACACAAACCTTACAGCAAGGCTTAGAATACTAAGGCTATGTGTCCAAAGAAAATCTAATTCATCAGGGAGGCAGCTGATCTAAAGAAATACACAGGAAGGAAGGGTCCTGTGTGTACTTACATTTGCTGAGAAAATATTCACCCATGCACAAGAATATAAAGTAGAAATGTACATAAGTCAGTTATGCTTATTTTCTAAACTTCATGACTTTTGTTTGTAGAAAATACAGTATGCTATTTATCTTGTGATACAATTGTGAAAGTCTTCTTATAGTGCTAATTTTCCAAGTGAAAAATAGATGTGCATATACACCTTGTTTCTGTATTATATTGCCATCACTCATTTAAAAATATTTATATGTGCATATGTTATTCAGGAGTCCTTAACCACTCTGGCTTCACCCAGTTATGCTGACTAAAAGTAGAGATCAGAGCTAGCTCAGGGACCTTGGCCCTTCGTAAACCTAAGCTTCAGCATTAAACATGAAATTGAAAAACACATTAGTGATTAGCTTCAGGTTACTGTGGCAACACTGTTGACTTGCATGTCGCTTATTATGTGCCTTGGAATGTTCTGGCTTCCTCTATCAGTTTTAGAAAGTGTGTGCTGATTCATTTCACCACTTGGGAATTAACCATTGTGTCCTGTGGGACATGTTCTTCTGTAAGAAGTACAATGTTACGTGTTCAACTGTGGGAACCAGTGTGTGTGTGTGTGTGTGTGTGTGTGTGTGTGTTCCAGTAGTGTATGGTGAGCAATAAAGCACCAAACTGAAAGATCTGGCTCTTTACTTTTCTTTTTCTTGCAAATTATTCATTTTTGGTGTAATTTGACCTTTCATCACTTGCCCAATGTTGAGTGGCATTTTAATTCAGTGCCACTCAACATGTACCACTGGTGGTTTTTTTAAAATAATTATGAGTAATACAGAAATGGACATAAATGTAATATGTCCATGCCATGTACCCCACAAAACTGTCCATTCTGCTGATGTCCTTGTTTAAAAAGGTGAGGTAATGTAGAAGAATCCACACCCCAAATCCCAGAGGTAGCATCCCCTTGCTGAGTCGGGTACTGTCTCTCCTCTTCAGTGCTGATTTCGGCACAGCTGTGGCAGGCTATTCCATACTCATTGTCACTCTCCCAGCCACAGCAAACCAAAGTGACAGAGCTCTCCAAAACTGGAAAGTCACTCAGCATGGGCATAGGTAGCCAACAATTTCAAGGGAGTTAATGCCCTTGGACACAAGACTAAAATGGTAGGGGGAAAACCAATGGCTTTATACTCCAGCCCTTTGCCTTCTGGTGGAATATTTCTGAGGCATATTCAAGGGATCCTCAGAATGATTAAGCCCCCTTTCTCCACATTTGGAAACCAACCCCCAAACACATTCTCTTTATTAACTTTTCTTCCTTCCTTGTTCCACTGTTCAAACTTCCTCTCTTCTGTTTCCTCAATAACTTCTGAAATGTTCCCAAATCCTTATTTCAGGCTCTGTGTTGGGGTACCATCAATGCCAATTTTTTAAAGTGATGTCTTTTAAGTGGTGGATCAGAAATATCATCTTGAAAATTAAAAAAATCAGAAAGTGACACTGACTGAGGGCAGATCTCATTGCACACTTACTCCTTTACTTCATCAGGATGGGGTTACATCCTGATAAACCCATTATAAGTTGAAAACATCACAAGTTGAAAATGCATTTAATACACCTAACCTACTGAACATCATTGCTTAGCCTAGCCTACCTGAAACACACTCAGAATGCTTACATTAACCTAAACTTGGGCAAAATCATCTAACATAAAACCTATTTTACAATAAAATGTTTAAATATCTTATTTATTAATTTATTGAATACTGTACTGAAATACTATTTCTACTGAATGCATGTTGCTTTCACACCATGGTAAAGTTGAAAAATCATGTATTACAAGTTGAACCATTGAGTCAGGGACCATCTGTATTTCCAATTAGAAATGGCCTTCAAAAAAATCTTGAAGAGCTGAATTTGCATATATATGTCAGTTATTACACTTTTAATATATCACTGATTTTATGAATCACAAGAAGTTCTTTCTCTATATTGAACCATAGAAGATCCTGTCATTTCAATTCAACTTTATTCTCATGATCTCCTAAGTAATTTATAAGTACAGGTACTGGGCTATTAGAATATAATCATTGCATCTGTATAATGAAGATAGAAACATCTAATTCATGAGTGAACTATGAGATTTAAAAGTAATTTAATTTAAAATTTTCTTGCTAGCTGATATTATCAAAATTTACATGTTGAAATCAAGTCTTATGTGGCCCATGGTATGCATGTGACACTGCTTAACAATTACTAATCAGACTCAAGAAAGGAAATTCCAACCATATCAAACTGCAAATATTCATTGAGAAATGCTAGGTATAAGGTCCTTCCGTGGTGCTGGGATAAGATGGTAAGAATTGTCCTCAAGAATCTTACAATCTGGTTGACAAGACCAAATACAAGCATTTTATATTTAGGTAACAGTACAAGATTTAACTATCAGTCCAAGATGCCAAGAGAAAGAAAAAGAAAGTGCACTATCAACTTGCCAATTATTAACACATATGATAGTCAAGAAAGTTCAGAAAAGAGAGAAGTCAATCCAGACAAAACCAGGGTCTTTTTTATTGCCTGCTATAACCAAATAGCATGGAAGAGTGGTTTGTAAATAACAGAAATTTATTCCTCACAGTTCTGGAGACTGGTGCATCAGAGATCCAGGCCCTGGCAGTTTGGGTGTATGGTGAAGGCTGCTTTCTGGCCTAGGGATGGCACCTTCCGGCTGTGTTCTCAAGTGCTGGGAGAGCCATTGAGCTCCCTTGAGCCTATTTTACAAGAACACTAGTCTCTTTCATAAGAGCTCCCCCTTCATGATTTAATCACCTCCCAAAGGCCCCAAATCACCATCACATTGGCAATTAGATTTTAATGTATAAGTTTTGGTGGTACGCAAACATTCAGATCATAGCACCTAACAAGGGAAGACTTTGAGGAACAATGAGTTCCTCATTGTTAAATGGTGGTACAAATAAGAAAGGGCACAGAAGTTACACGGTGGAGTTGACAGTAGGCATTCAAAAAATGTCTGAGCAGAAGTAATGAGAAGGGAAGATGAAGATGGTGTGGAGACACAAGAGTGAGACAGAAATTGCAAAAATTAACTTGTTCACAAGTTAAAATTCTATTCAAAATAGAATATCAAGAGTGGAGTAACATTCAGGTAGTGAATTTTAGAGAGAGAATAATAACATTAGAGAGGCCAATAATTCTCTTGGACTCCGTCTTACCTTCCAATTAAGGAACTTTCTTCCTAAAAATATAAGACATGATAAATACCAACAATATTTCCCTTACTATTTTTCTGGTTAAGAATAATAGTAGTACTATTTTTGCAACTTCTCTGTAAATCTAAAATTATTCCAAAAGAATATGTTTACTAAAAACATAACGAATGCTGGTAATGTAAGTCCAAAAGTAAATCAGTTTGACCTAGAATATTTCTCCTACAAGCATCAAAATTATTTTGGCTCTGAGGCATTTTTTAAATTAATCAAAAGGCAAAATTATGTAAATTCTCTTTTCCAAATGACTAACAATGTTCATAATTTTCAAACCATAATTCAAGTGCAGCAATGTTTTTTTGGCAAAGATCTTTTTGAATGGCTCTTACTTAAGTCAGTTTCATATTTTATTATGTAGCAGCAAAGGCTGGAAAAGTCCGTCTTAACTCCAAGTACACACACACACACACACACACACACACACAAGATTTTTATAAGTGTAAAATAATGGGAGGGGCAGAGTAAACCCAGACTTCTTTCTTTCTTCACTTCATACACACATTTACTCATTAACTAAAATATAGCATGTATCCACTATATGACTTTGTCATTTTTATGCATGATAAAATGAACACAAGTAGGTGTTTTTAATAACTAGCGTTGCAAGTTATTCTCAGAAAAACTCCATCATTGATGATTAAATGAGGTTTCAATTTTTGCCTCACGTCCAGACCTTAAATGGTTCAAGCCCTTGGCTGGTATGGCAATTGACATGATTGTGGTAACTTTTAAGTTTTAAGGATGACTAACTCTTGGGTGGAATAAAAAACTGAAAAGTAGCTAACAACAGCAACAGTTTGAATAGTTGTTTGTTCATTGGCTTCTAAGTCCTATTTGCTATGGCTGAACAGAGAGATGTGGAAATATCTTGAGATAGCAGGTTGATAAAGGAAAGAAAAACAGAAAGAGAAAATTTATTTTATTTATTTTATTTTTTTCTGAGACTGAGCCTCAAGCTGTCACCTTGGGTAGAGTGCCATGGCTTCATAGCTCACACAAATCTCAAACGCCTGAGCTTAAGCGATTCTCTTGCCCTAGCCTCCCAAATAGCTGGGACTACAGGCACCCACCACAATGACCAGCTATCTTTTTTTTTTTTTTTTTTGGTTGTAGTAGTCATTGTTGTTTGGCAGGCCCAGGCTGGATTCGAACCCGCCAGCTCTGGTGTATGTGGCTGATGCCTTAGCTGTTTGAGCTACAGGCACCAAGCCAAGAAAAAAGATTTTTAAGAGGATCATTGAACATCTTCCAAATAGCATATTCTTTGTTGAATTTACCAGGGAAAAAGTTCTTTCATAGTTTAAAATTAAGTATTTTATACAAACACCATTATTTTATTTATAATTGGTCATTATCTTTTTTCTTTTCTTTTCTTTTTGTTTTTTGTTGTTTTTTTTTTTTTTCAGACAGAGTCTCACTGTGTCACCCTCAATAGTGTGCTGTGGCATCACAGCTCACAGCAACCTCAAACTCTTGGACTTAAGCCATTCTTTTGCCTCAGCTTCCCAAGTAGCTTTGACTACAGGCGCCAGCCACAACACCCGGCTATTTTTTTGTTGCAGTTGTCATCGCTGTTTAGCTGGCCTGGGCTGGGTTCGAACCCACCAGCCTCAGTATATGTGGTTGGCACCCTACTTACTCAGCTACAGGCACTGCCCCACAACTGGTCATTTTCTATGGAGAAATGCAATTGGTCACCAGAAGGATCTGAGACAAGTTAAAGAATTTGTTTCTTTGTTTGGAACATCAAACACATTCTTCTTAATGCCAGGAAATGAAGGCTGTGGAAACACTGATTAGTATAACCAAATGGTGAGCTACAATTTAGGCATATGGAGAGGCTGCTGAGTTAGCCACCAGCTATCAATCAGTAGGCTATGCCTCGTACTGCCCTTCTGCTTGCTGAGCAGAAACGGCAATGAAGATAGCATGAATTGCTGCCCTTTGATTTCCTGTGTCAGTTACATATGTTTGGGATTTTTATGAAAATTAATAGTGCTGGGGCAACTGAGTGACACAAAGAAGATCTAGAGGGATTGGGACCCAACATGAAAATGGCCACTTGCATGAACTTCCTGAGAAGGAAGTTGAAGTAGTGGTTCATCTCTCTATGGAAGCAGAGACAACAGGATCGAGGCCAAGAGAAAAAAATGCTGCCGCATAACCAGCTGAAGGCAACAAATTACTAGTGAGATGGAGACCATGTGTGATCCCAGGGGATCCCCCAAGACTGAAAAGTGTCTTTGCTTAGCACAGTTGACTCTGCATTCTGATATGGCGCATTGGTAAGCATGTCTCCTGGTTTTATGTACTGTGTATACAGCTGGCAGCTACCAGCCATTTTCTTCTCTCCTCAGCCTTGGAGTTTCACTCTCCTCTTCCAAACAACTCAATCACCTCCTCACGCCCAGTGCACACAATTCAAGGATGTGACTCTCAAAGATGTGGGTGAGGATGTTTGTTCCAAATACTGCCCGGTAATAAGAATTACTGATTATTTACTAATTTTCTCTCCTCAGTCTAAGTAAAAATGTGCCTTCTCTGAAATCTCTGGGACAAGCTACTACATTAAAATATCCCGGGATCTATGAGCCTATTTAAAACGACCGCCTCACAGCACCTTAGTCATCCTCCTCGCTAGCTTTCCCTTTCCCTCTTTTTACCTCCTTCTCTATCTTCTCTCTTTCTCACTGTTGTTTCTCTTCCTGGTCCTTCCCAGAGCTTTATTAAGGGCATGCTACTAAAACTTCACGGAGGAGTAAAGGGGCTTATCAATAGAGCCTTTGCTTATTCTAATTATGGACTATTTTCCTGATTTCAGAATATTTCCCAGAAAAGATCTTAAATGCTTATTCAGTTTACCCCTGTTTTGACCAAAAGAAAGGCAGTATAAGTCAAAAATTAAATATACAATTTTCAACATCAAAACACATAATCATAAAGTTACACTTTTTTTCTGGTACTATAGACGGAAGAAAAGAGATAGATGGATAAATGGATAAATATACAGAGAGAGAGAGATCAACCCAGCCAGACATACAAGCAGATATTTCAATATTTAAGTTGCTAGAAGGTAACTCAATTTTTTAAAATGCTTTTAAGGTTACTCTTGGCACATTTCTTCCTATTAAAGTTACCACTCTAAGTTTACTTTCTAGAAGTCTCTTTCAAAATTGCCATATGTTGCCCTTCCTACATCACTCAGACTTTACTCTTCCCCCCTCTGTTAAATAAGACAGCTAATTCGTTCTACACACTAGTCTCTACCAAGAAGGATATTTGTTTATAACACCCCTGGGAGGATCCCACATTCTGCAAGCTTCCATTTCTGAAACAACACAAAATAAATAGAAAAGTTTTATCTCATCAGATTTTAGAAAAAGTCATCAGATGTAAATGTGCTGAAGTAATGGAAATGCAGCAAAAAGGGTGATCTCTGCCAGAAAATGGCATTCACTCAAGTGGCCTAAGGCAATGTATAATGCTTCTACTTCCAAGCGAATTGAAAGCTGAGCTCCCAAATATGTATTTGTACTGTCTGAAATAGATGCAAATGCAGCTGAGATTCCCCTGGACTTCACTGGACTACAGACACAAATTAAATCACATCAAGGTTAATGTGCAATTTCACTGGCTAGTCAACATTTCAGCCTAACCAGAGAACCTCAGCTTCCCCTTCAGTTATTCCTCACGGTTCTGGGAATGTATCACATTGCTCGGGACTTATCTTGTTCTTCAACCTCAGTCTCCTTTCTCAGTGATGCAAAACCACCAAAGGATATCATTTACTAGCTGCCATGACTTCTGTTTCCCACCATGGTAATTCAGTTTTTCCCATAGAACCACCTCTTCTGAGTTTGAAAGGTGCAAATCTTTTAACAGCTGCCAAGAAGAACTGCGCTTGTGTTCTTGCTGCATGGAAAAATGTCCTCTTTTTCCTACTTCATATCATCTGTGTCATAACTCTGATTCCCTGTGCCACTGCTTATGCAGTGTGTGCAGCAATGATTCCTATAAAAATAGGCCCTCCGCTTCCACCTGCAAATACTGTCTTGCTAGGTCAGATCCAATCAGGTCTATCCTATCCTTTGCCTCCTTCAGCTCTTCTTTCAGACATTCAATCACAAAACTTTCACTTGTAGCATGTCTTTTTCCTTTAATATAAGTGCACGCTTGAAGGTGAATAATGGAGGGCACTGGCCCACCAGCAGCAACAGGCTGAATCCCCTACACCTTCAGTGAAAATCACTGTTGCATTGAAAACAGACTGTCTGCAGCACAAAGCAGGCATGCTAGTTTCCTTCTTCTTTGGGGGTCTCTAAAAAAGAACAAATGTTAAAGCAAAGAAAAACTCAAGGTATCCCTAGCATACTTCAGATCTGAGTTCAACACTACTCAGACAAGAAGAACTTATACCAACTTCTAATATCCTCACTTACGGCTTCAGAATGTCTCTCCATTGGCAACAGCCTCAAGCATTCAGATGGCATGAGTGAAGGGCAGAGCCAGAACGAAACGTATTTGGCTGTCATTAGACTATAAATCCCTTTCTAAAAATCTGCTTAGTTGGAGCAACTGACATCTGATAAAGATCGAGTGGAATCAAGCAGGGAGATTTAGCTGTTAAGATCTTAAAACCAAATTTATGTGGTGGTATTTATTCTGCTTCCCACCTGTTCTTGTAAAGTCCTATAGACTGGTCTGACATTACAAAGCATTCTGCCCAACAAACAACAGACCTGCTGTTTTTCCAGTGCACTTGGAGGGAAGCCACCAAGTCTACACTCCACTTTCCACAGCTGTTAACAATGGATTCACAAAATTCAATTTTATGGTGAAAGGCCAGAGCATTTCTCTGTTTTGGAGACCAAGACATTATTCATTTCCCCTGTTCACAGTGATCTCAAGAGAGAGTGAGGTCTAAATCTTCACCTGCAGGTAAATTAAAAGGAAAAAAAAAATCAGAACTTTCATTAGCAAATGAAGAGTGCAATCCTGAAGCTTAATCTTGATTTGTGCATGTAAATTACAAAGCAGCAGCTCAGCCAGGGACCCCTGAACCCAGTAAGACCAGTGTGAAATAAATGGAATCCTGGAAACTGATTTCCCTCTCCATGTACAGCCTCTCCTAGAGAAAGTTCCCCAGCAATTAAAGGTGTTAAATTCATGCAGAGTGCCTGTTACACAGAGGGAACCACACACAGCAAATTGAGAGACACATTGCAGCATCAAGTATTGTAATTAAGAAAATTGTCTTTATGCTTTTCTGTGAATATGAATCACTGAATAAATGACTGAGCAGCACAACCTCTTCATTACCAAGGCAGGCAGAGGCAAGAAGAGGCACCTGGGTTTTCAGGAGCTCTGAGAGGGGTTAGAAGGAGGAGGTTTGAAAGAAGGTTTGAAAGCCAATTGATCTCAGTAAAATGTAGGAGCCTGGATGCTTGAAAATAAATACAAATAAATGAAATGCACATCTCAGCTGCAGTTGCTGAAACATTAGCCTAAGTCTTAGAGGAAATAAACTAGCATGGCTAGAAGGCACCTGGGAAAGCCTGGGATCTACAGTGGAGACACAGTTTTCCTTAAGTTGTCATGGACTCTTTGAGCGCAACACTGCTTTTTTGGGGGGGGGAGGGGGGGGTGTAGAGACAGAATCTCGCTCTATTGCTCTGTTGCCTGGACTGGAGTGTGCAGTGGTGTCATGATAGTTCACTGTAGCCTCCAACTCCTGGGCTCAAACTATCCTCCTCCCTTAGCCTCCTGAGTAGCTGGGACTACAGGTGTACACCAGGACACCTGGCTAATTTTTTAATATTTTATAAAGAGTCTCACTGTATTGGTCAGGCTGGTCTCAAATATGTGGTCTCAAGCCATCCTCCAGTCTCAGCCTCCCAAAGTACTAGGATTACAGTTGTGAGCCATTGCATCTCGCCCCAGCACTGCCCTCTTGATTCTGCCCCTACTGGAAATAGTTCAAAACCCATGTATGATTCTGCCCCTACTGGGAATAGTTCAAAAACGCTTTCTACTTCACCAGAGAAGGGTTAGAGTTAGGGGTTACAGTTAGGAGTTACGGTTAGGGCTAGGGTTTCAGAAGGACCCTAGTGCCTAGTAGGCAGAAATGGAATAAAGCCTGGGTCAAAGGTCACCTTTGGGAAAGCAATGAGTAGACAACTACAGACTGAGAATATTTGGGAGGCAAATGGAATCTAACATACTGGGGACAAACGAACAGGCAGGAAAGAGGAATTAGGGTCTATTACTCAGGTATTATTGGCACTGAAAAGGATCAGCTACATGGCTCTAGCTCTCATGTCTCTTGTAGACTTAGTGACATATTCCAAACCGGGCCCCCAAATTCATTTTGGGGCCCGGCTTGGAATTTGAAGAAGAGTTAAGGTTAGGGTTAGAGTTAGGAGTTAGGAGTTAGGGGTCTCAGAAACACCCTAGTGCCTAGTAGGCAGAAATGGAATAAAGCCTGGGTCAAAGGTCACCTTTGGGAAAGCAATGAGTAGACAACTACAGACTAAGAAGATTTGGGAGGCAAATGGGATCTAACATACTGCAGACAAATGAACAGGGAAGAGGAATTAGGGTCTGTTACTTGGGTATTGTTTGCACTGAAAAGGAAAAGCTACATGGCTCTAGCTCTCATGTCTCTGGTAGACTTAGTGACAAATTCCAAACCAGTCCCCAGATTCATTTTTCAGTGTGGTTCTGGATTTCTGTGAGTTCAGTCTTTCTGTATAAAAAAGTATTTTGAGATGCTACTAGGAACATTAAAACTTAACACATGTAGTTTTCATTGTGAGGAAATATTCTTCAGTGATGAAAATTGTAATAGAAACAATCTAAAATTTAAAATTAGAAGATTAATTCAGTAAATTATGTTATTCCTTTAAATGGAATACCATAGGACCATTAAAAATGATCTTACAAGGGTATATGTGAAACTTACTAAATGTAGAATATAAATGTCTTAACACATAACTAAGAAAATATGGTGAAGGCTATGTTAACCAGTGTGATGAAAATATTTCAAATTGTATATAAAGAATTGGATTAAAGATGACGGTTGAGTAACAGCTTTCCTGCAACTGGGCACGGCGAGTCTGGGGAGACAAGACTCAGACATCTCTGGCCAGTGGGATCTGTCTATGATCATCCCTTTGAGGATACAGGGAGCCAGCAAGGGACTTCTGGACCCCAGGAGGAGGACAAAAACAGTGGAAAACTGGCAAGTGACTGCGTGTGTTCGATCGACCTAATCACGCCGGCAACCGTGAGTACAAGCAACAGTGAGACTGCAAACTGGAAAGGCCTTACCTGTGAACTTTTTTGGTGTTCTTGCACTTGGCACTTAGTTGAGCTGCCTGGGGGAGAGCTTGAGCAAAAGTGTGGAGAACCTTGGGCATTGTCTGGGGCCCCAGAATGAGCCACTGAGCTGGGCTCAGTGAAAGCCATTGTGTGAAAAAACTGCTCCAGCAAGCTCTGCCCTCAGGGTCCCACAGCAAGGATCGGGTGGGACAAAGTAACCTAGTGACTGAGCAGCTTAAAGGTGGGGACTGAACTGCCTCACAGCCCTAATCCTTAGGGGGAGAGTCACAGCTCATAGCAACCTCAAACTCCTGGGCTTGGCACCACCCAGACCTCCATAAGAGGTGTGCAGTGACCCCGACTGGTGACCCGCACCCACCAGGGCTCCACATTCCCTGACCAGGAACTGCGGGAGCCACGCAACCCTGCATCCCCCCTCCTGTGTCCTCCCAGCCTCCAAACTAGCTCATCCATCTGACCAGGGACTCTGGTAGCTGCGTGCCCTCTGGAGCCCTCCCTGCCTCTGCGCAGAGCCCTTCTCCTGGCCAGAGACTGCTAGAGCCTTGGGTTCTCTGTGCCAAAGTCAGTGGGTGCCAGGCACAGAGAACCATGTGCACCACCCCCAGCCCTGTTGCTGAATCCAGGTGTGTCGCACACCGGAGCTGCTTCCACAACCAGAACTCCCTAACTACAGCAGCCCCAGAGGAACTACA
>CAUYPK010063818.1:0-63445 GCA_963574355.1 Loris lydekkerianus | reverse complement strand
CTCAGGCTACAAAATCAACACCCATAAATCTACAGCCTTTATATATACCAAAAATATCCAAGCTGAAAAAACAGTCAAGAACTCTATTCCTTTCATAGTAGTGCCAAAGAAGATGAAATATTTGGGAGTATACCAACAAAGGATGTGAAAGATCTCTACAAAGAGAACAATAAAACTTTAAGAAAAGAAATAGCTGAAGATGTTAACAGATGGAAAAACATACCATGCTCATGGCTGGGAAGAGTCAACATTGTTAAAATGTCTGTACTACTCAAAGCAATATATAATTTTAATGCAATTCCTATTAAAGCTCCATTGTCATATTTTAAAGACTTTGAAAAAATAATACTTCATTTTATATGGAATCAGAAAAAAACTTAAATAGCCAAAACATTACTCAGCAATAAAAACACAGCAGGAGGAATCACGCTACCAGACCTGAGACTATACTATAAGTCGATAGTGATCAAACAGCACGAAAACAGAGAAGTAGATGTCTGGGACAGAATAGAGAACCAAGAGATTAATCCAGTTACTTACCGTTATTTGATCTTTGACAACCCAATTAAAAACATTCAGTGGGGAAAAGATTCCCTATTTAACAAATGGTAATGGGTGAACTGGCTGGCAATCTGTAGAAGGTTGAAACTAGACCCACACCTTTCACCATTAACTAAGATAGACTCTCACTAGATAAAAGATTTAAACTTAAGACATGAAAACATAAAAATACTTAAAGAAAGTGCAGGGAAAACTCTTAAAGGAACAATCCTAGACAAATATTTTATGAGGAGGACTCCCCAGGAAATTGAAGCAGTATCAAAAATATACTACTGGGACCTGATCAAACTAAAAAGCTTCTGCACAGCCAAGAACCTAGTAAGTAAAGCAAACATACAGCCCTCAGTATGGGAGAAAATATTTGCAGTTTATACTTCCGATAAAGATCTAATAACCAGAATCCACAGAGAACTCAAACGTACTAGCAAGAAAAGAACACGTGATCCCATCTCAGGGTGGGCAAGGGACTTGAAGATAAATTTCTCTAAAGAAGACAGACGCAAAATCTACAAACACATGAAAAAAAGCTCATCATCCTTAATCATTAGAGAAATGCAAATCAAAACTACTTTGAGATATCACATAACCCCAGTAAGAGTAGCCCACATAACAAAACCCCTAAACCGGAGATGTTGGCATGGATGTGCAGAAAAGGGCACACTTCTACACTGCTGGTGGGAATGCCCACTAATACGTTCCTTTTGGAAGGATGTTTGGAGAATACTTAGAGACCTAAAAATAGACCTGCCATTCGATCCTATAATTTCTTTACTAGGTTTATACCCAGAAGACCAAAAATCACAATATAACAAAGACATCTGTACCAGAATGTTTACTGCAGCCTAATTCATAATTGCTAAGTCATGGAAGACGCCCAAGTGCCCATCAACCCACAAATGGACTAGCAAATTGTGGTACATGTATGCCATGGAATACTATGCAGCCTTAAAGAAAGATGGAGACTTTACCTCTTTCATGTTTACATGGATGGAGCTGGAACATATTCTTCTTAGCGAAGTATCTCAGGAATGGAAGAAAAAGTATCAAATGTACTCAGCCCTACTATGAAGGTAAATTATAGCTTTTACATGAGGGCTATAACCCAACTATAGCACAAGACTATGGGGAAAGGGCCAAGGAAGGGGAAGGGAGGGGAGAGGTTTTGGTGGAGGGAGGGTAATTGGTGTGGCCACACCTACGGTGCATCTCAGAATGGGTACAGGTGATTGCCCTAATGCACACAGCTATGATTTAACAATAAAAAATTTTTTTTAATTGTTTAGCCAGGAACCCCTCATTTTCATTTTGCACTGTCCCTGAAAATTATGTACTTAGTCCTTTTCCAATCTCCCACCTTCCTACCTAACCACTGAAAAGTTAGTTACAAACTAATTACAGGACTATTGCAAATCCAAGGGGATGGGGTGGGGTGGGGGTTTAAGGGAGGGAGAGAGGCAGGAGGCGAGAGAGAGAGAGAGAGAGAGAGAGAGAGAGAGAGAGAGAAAGAGAGAGAGAGAGAGAGAAAAGTAAAGAGGCATAGACATATACAATGTAACATAACAGTGCAGAGAGAAGCTACCTTGACTCCTGATGGCTTTTACATCCCCAGCTCCATGGTCTCTTAGGATATTCTGTGAGTATCTTTCTTGCCCTTTCAAAACAACCACTTTTCTTCTGGAATAGTATAAGTGTATTTCTGATACTTCCAATCAAATGAGCTCTGTACTATGTGAATGTAGCTTTACACAAAATTTCTTCAAGAATTATTTATCAATACTTTGCCTCTTTGGAGGCAAATTGGAATTGCCATTCCCAATTTATTCTCTACATATATCCAGAATGATCTTTATAAAATAAAAACTAGAATGATCTCTGCCCTGTTAGAAACCATACATTACAATTCTTGTTCCACTTGGAATAAAATTCATATTCTTTAGCATGACCAAAAAAGGCCTCTCCTACCTTAAAATGTTTTGCCAGGGATGGCAGGGGTGAGAGATGATAGAAAAAGAGAGCAAGTGAACAAGCATCAATTTTATAGACCAGGACAGTACAAGAGGTCAAATATGTAATTTTAAATTTTCTAATAGACACACAAATCTAGCTTTTCAACTGCAAAAGGATTTAGAGGACTCTCTAGCTCACTGGCCCAACAGGTACAATAGAGTCTTGACGGTGACCTAGATCAACCTTAAGGCTAATTACCATGCCATTACCTTAAATCTACATTGACATCTACACCTCCCAAAAGGGTTTTTAGAGAGGATCATGAGAAGTCACCGTGGGTTGTAAGCCTCTGGTTCCAAGGTGACCTCTGAATGATGAGGTAGACCCAACCCCAGCAGTATAAAATTGAACCCTGACCCATAACCAAAGCTCTTTTTCTTTCTTTCTTTCTTTCTTGTCTTTGAGACAGAGTCTCATTATGATGCCCTTGGTAGAATTCTGTTGCATCACAGCTCATAGCAAACTCAAACTCTTGGGCTCAAGTGATTCTCTTGCCTCAGCCTCCCAAGTAGCTGACACTACAGGCACCCACTGCAGCACCTGGCTATTTTTTTTTGTCGCAGTTATTGTTGTGTAGCTGGCTCAGGCTGTTTTCAAACCCACTGACTTTGGTGTATATGGCCAGGCTGGGTTCAAACCCCCTGACTTTGGTGTATATGGCCGGCACTGTAACCACTGTGCTACAGGCACTGAGCCCAAAATCCTTTCTTGTTGTGGCAATGGAGGACCACTTTCTGTCTATAGCAAACCGATCTTGATTTGTAAACCTTCTTACTCAGTAAACCTACCTTTGTCTTCCTCAATCAATGTTGTTTCATGCTTATTTTACTTGGAGATGTCTCGTCATTCTTTGGCCAAGAGCACCTCAACAACTGAGGACATAGATGGCTGACTGAAACCCCAACATTTTAGGAAACAGACAGCTGCCTTGAAACTCAACAATAAGATTATTTTATCCAAATATATCCAAAATTTCACTGTAATAATTCAAAGCTTATTAATGAGAACTGTTACATTTTTTTCTAATGTTTTGAGATCCACTGTATATTTTATATTTATAGCACATCCCATTTCAATTAAAAACTCAATTCTCCAGTCACAACAGTTACATTCTAAGCACTCAATAACCATGTGTTAGTTAGTGGTGGCTGCCATATTGGACAGAACAGTGAAAGAAACTTTGTTCCATGCTAATATGTAGAGGTACAGAAAAATGGTGAAGAGTTATTGACTTTGAAAAGCACACAATTTTTTGCCTTCTGTTACTTCTTTTCCCTGACTCATTTAAAAAAAAAAAAAAAAGGTTAGAAAAGAAAGAAGATATTCAGTATAATGATTTTAACAATTCAAGTGTGGTTTTCTGTCTTGTGGAGGCCAGCAACCACAGTAAATTGAAACATTCTGGGTATCTGTGGTGTTCAGAGCAAGAATGGTTCTTATCTGGCACAAAAGCTGGATTCCCACAGTGAGGAGAGATAGAAAACAAGAACACTGTTCTTGTACCAGTAAGTGGGACTGAAGCAACGATCCGTGAAATGGTGTCCTAGAAACTCCATCTCAGGTGTCCCCACTGTAATTGTTTTTAAAATGGTGGTAAAGCAAAGAGCATTTTGCAAATCTTTTCCTGACCCCCCACTGGAAAATGTCAAGGCAGCAGTTACCTGCTACAAACAAAGGTATCATCAATGACTGGCTGTAGCACCTGAACTTCCCAGAGAAATGGATCCTTTGTTTCATGCAATTGGAAGAATTGGAAAAATGGTCTTCATTACATTCTCTCTCTCTATCCAATACATCTTTGATTTATAAGTTAGTGATGAGTTAATAGCCTTAAAATCTTACTAGTGTTGCCAGGTATGCTGTATCAAACCAAACAGTCCAATACCCAAAATTTTGTTCTGACATCCAGTTTTGCTTTTGCTAATGAGTTTCCAAGGTTGTTTGGAGTTCTGAGAATATTTGATACTTAAAGATGCCTACTGCTTCTGTTGGAACATTTGAAATGGTATTAAGAATTGTCACCATGAAGGCAAGTAGATTATCTAGATTTATTCCTTTCAAAGAAATATTGAAACTTGGAAAATAATATTTATTTCTATTTAATAAGGATAATTTAGTTTAAGAAAATAAATAAGAGAGCCCTCAGCTTAGAGAAAACCAGCCAAAGTATTCCCGTCTGGTTGGGAAACAGGCTATCAGTTTCTACAACTAACACTTCCAGTGATGCAAAGTAAATACTCTTCTTAAACCAGGTTGTTTCATTATGTGTGCAGTTCATAATCCCAGCCCTTGTACTGTCCATTATTTCTAATACAGACCTCAAATATGTTATCCCCACATTCCCATCCATTTTTTTTTAAGCTCAATATTTCTGGGACTTGAAACATCATTTTCCACATGACAATACTTAAATATTTGGACTCAAACCCTCCCTGAATAGTTTTCTTTTTCTTTGCTTTTTTTTAAATCCAAGTTAAATGTTCACATTTTTCTCAACTATTACTGGATTACACGTCACTTTCGTATCACTCACTGGTCATCTGAATTTACATAATCTTTACAATTTTGGAATATCATTTAAAATATTTGAATTCATAACAAAATGTGAAACTACAGATGATTTTCTAATTGAAAATTCTGTGGAGATATAGTTTCACTTAATTTTATAATAATGCAGTTTAAGAATTCACATGCTATGATGGTTCTCTACTCAGATCTTTATCATCTGATTTCTGTTTTCTTTAGATGCATTTTCCCTTTTCCACTATGAAACAGTTTTTAAAATACAGAAAGATATGCAGCAATTTTAAAAAACTACTCATTATATCCCACAGATACTCAACTTCATAAACTGTTAAATTTTATCATATTTGATTGCTTGTTAATAAAAAAGACATATGATAAGCCAGAAATAGGATCTTTTTATAGCATTCCTGGTATACTTTGTACACTTCTTCTTCAAAAGTGATCACAGTCCTGAAACTGCCTTCATCCTTCCCACACATTTTACCACTTGAATGTGTATGTATCCATATCTGTTCCACATCAGCATTCATATGCATATCTAAATCATCTCTAAGTATATCTTTAGTTAAATAGATATCAATTTGGAATGAAGTTTTTGTCTTGCTGAGATGGAAAAGAAAAGGACAGATACAAATCCGTATTCAAATATCATGGACTCTCAAAGATCTTTCCAAGCATTAGTAGATTTATTGGAATAAATGTTTCTTTATTTTCTAGATGCCCTTAGGACCATTGTTAGACCGTTTAAATGATTAGGTTTCTTTTTTCCTCAGTTTCAGTTTGAAACAAGTTCACAGAGCTCTTCATGCTGTTATTTTTGATGAGACTCCTAAAAAAAGTTTTTGTAATTTAATATAATCATATTAATAATTTAATTTTTATATATTTTATGACTTGATTAAAATATTTTTTTCTATGCTAAGGTCATAAATATATCCTTGTATGTTTTAAATGTTTTATTTTTATATTTAGAGCTTTAACTATCTGTAATTGATTAGAATTTGGAATATGTATATATGTATATTCTTTTTTCCTGCATAAGAGCAAGCCAATTCTCCAGGATCATTTATGAAATAATGCATTTTTCCACAGAAATTTACAATTTCTTCTATAAGACAATGTATGTTTCTGGACTTTGTATTTTAATCTATTGGTTCACTTTAGTAATATACTGTATAAATTATTATAGTAGTAAAATAGGTCTTGATACCTAGGAGGGGTGATCTTAACCCATATTGTTTATCTTGAAAATTTTTATCTTGTAAATTACCTGATCTTTTCCTTTGTTCTTATACTACGTGTTCATCATTTTTAGGACCATTTTGTTAAACTGCATTAAAAAAAAAAAAAAAAAAAAAAAAAAGATAGCCTTTTGGCATTGTTTAAAATGAGGAGAACTAAAATATGTAAAATATTGGCTTCCAGCTTGGTGTGGTGGCTCACACCTGTAATCCTAGTTCTTTGGGGGCTTGAGGTGGGAAGATTACTAAAGTCAGGAGTTTGAGACCAGCTTGAGCCTGTATTTTTCTCTACAAAATGTAGAAAAAACTATCCAGGTGAAGTGGTATACACCTGTGGTCCAAGCTACAAAGGAGGATAAGGTAGGAGTAATTGAACCCAGGAGTCTGAGTCTGTAGTAAACTATGATGATGCCAGTGCACCCTAGCTTGGGCTACAGAGCAAAACCCGGTCTTAAAAATAAACAAATGAATAATTAATAGAAGGAAAAAAATCAATATTAACTTCTGATTTTAAATGTAAGACAGCATGTGCCCTTCTCATCATCTATGTTATTTCTCATTATTACCACCAGACCCAATAAATAAGGACTAACAATAATAAAAAAGCCAATAAAACAAGAAGACATAATAATATCAAATGTATATGCACCAAATAACAAAATACAAAATAGGTTAAACAAAAACTTATAGAACTGAAAGAAGAAATTAAGAATCCATAATCAGATTTGAGGAATTCAACAACTCCTTTTCTTTCATTAATTTTCTGAATAATTCTTTTGTTTACAATTTCATTAATCTCTTATTTAATTTGGATATTTCTTTTCTTCAGCTTAGTTTAGGCTTAGATTGTTCTTCTTTTTCGAATTCCATAAGATGGCTTGTAAGTTTGTTAATGCATTCTCTTTCTGTTTTTCGGATGTAGGCATCTAAAGTGATAAATTTTCCTCACAGGACTGCTTTTGCTAGGTTTTGGCAGTTTATGTCAGTATTGTTATTATGTTCAAGGAAATTAATGATTTCCTCTTTATTTCTTCCTGCACCCAACTGTCATTCAGCATAAGGTTGTTTAATTTCCATGCCTATGTGAGGTTGAATGTTTTTGTTGGAATTGACTTCCACCTTTAATGCCTTGTGGTCTGAGAAGATACAAGGTAAAGTTTCAATTCCTTTGATTCTGTTGGGGTTTGTTTTGAGTTCTAGGATATGATCAATTTTGGAGAATGTTCCATGGGCTGATGAGAAGAATGTATATTCTTCAGCTTTGGGATAGAATGTGCTATATACATCTGTCGAGCACAGTTGTTCTAGGATCTCATTTAATTATCTTATATCTTTGTTTAATTTCTGTTTAAAGGATCTGTCCAGCTTTGTAAGAAGACTGTTAAAGTCCCCTGTTACTATGGTGTTATAGGATATCATATTTCTCAGACTAAGTAAGGTCTGTTTCAAGAATCTGGGAGCATTTAAGTTGGCTGCATTAATATTTAGAATTAAAATGTCTTGTTGTATTTTTCTCTTGACCAATACAAAGTGTCATCTTTGTCTTTTTTGACTTTAGTTTCTTTAAATCCACTTGTATCTGAAAATAAGATTACAACCCCTCTTTTCTTCTGAATTCCGTTTGCCTCAAAAATTGTCTTCCAACCCTTAACTCTGAGTTTTGTCTTTGGAGGCTAGGTGCATTTCCTGCAGACAGTAGACAGATGGCTTGTGTTTTTAATCCAATCAGTCAGTCTGTGTATCATCAGTGGGGAATTTAAGTCACTAACATTTATTGAGATAATTGCTAAGTGTGGTAGCATTCTATTCATCTTATTTTGTGTAAGTCCATTGCTTAGTTTTATCTTTTGCATCATTGTGGAAGCTAGGTTCTGTCCTATACTTTCTGGGTGCTTATTTTGCTGATAGTCCATTATGATGGTCACTGTGTAGAACAGGTTGAAGTATTTCCTGTAGACTTGGTCTTATTGTGGCAAATTTCCTCAATGTTTGCATATTAGTAAAAATTTGATTTATCTGTCAATTTTAAAGCTTAGCTTAGCAGGATATGGAATTCTGGGCTAGAAATTGCTTTGTTTAAGTAGATTAAAGTTAGATGACCATTGTCTTCTTGCTTGGAAAGTTTCATTAGAGAAGTCTGCAGTCACCCTGATGGATTTGCCTCTGTAGGTCAATTGGTGCATACTCCTGGCAGCTTGCAGAATCTTTTCTTTTTTCTTGATTCTGGACAGGTTTATCACACAATGTGTCTTGGAGAAGCTCTGTTTGAGTTGAGGTGACCTAGGGCCCTAGAAACATAGACATTTGGAATAGAAAAGAAAACCAGGAAAGGAAACTAACATCACACAGACACCTAATCTTTGATTAACCAAACAAGAGCATACACTGGGGGAAAGAATTCCTATTCAATAAATGGTGCTGGGAGAACTGGATATCCACATGTATAAGACTGAAACTGGACCCGTACATTTCTCCACTCAAAAAAAAATTGATTCAAGATGGATGAAAGACCTAAATTTAAGGCATGAAATGATAAAAATCTTCAAAGAAAGCATAGGAAAAACACCTGAAGATATCATCCTGGGAAAAGACTTTATGAAGAAGCCTTCCATGACAATTTCACAACAAGAAAAATAAATAAGTAGGACTTACTAAAATGAAAAGCTTTTGTATAGCTAAAGAGATAACAACCAATGCAAATAGACAACCTATACAATAGGAAAGTATATTTGAATATTTTGAATCAGACCAAAGCTTATAACTAGGGTCTACAAAGAACTCAAATTAATCTACATGAAAAAAGCCAACAATCCCATATATCAATGGGGAAGAAAGATGAATAGAACCTTTTCTAAAGAAGACAGATGAATGGTTAACAAACATATGAAAAAATTCTCATCATCCCTGATTATTAGAGAAATGCAAATCAAAACCATCCTGAGATATCATCTAACCCCAGCAAGAATGACCCACATCACAATATCTCAAACCTGCAGATGCTGGCCTCAATATGGATAGAAAGGAACACTTTTACACTGCTGGTGGGACTGCAAACTAATACAACCTTTTTGGAAGGAAGTACAGAGAACACTCAAAGAACTTAAGCTAGACCTCCCATTTGATCTTGCAATCCCATTACTAGGCATCTACCCAGAAGGGAAAAAATCTTTTTTCCATAAGGATACTTGCACTAGACTTACTTTTTAATCATAGCTCAATTTACAATCGCCAAAATGTGGAAACAGCCTAAATGCCCACCCACCCAGGAATGGATTAGTATCCATGGTATACATATACCAAATCTGATATATGTATACCATGGATACTATTCAGCTATTTAAAAAGATGGAGACTTTATATCCTTTGTATTAACCTGGATGGAAGTGGAACACAGTATTCGTAGTAAAGCATCACAAGAATGGAGAAGCAAGAAACTTATGTACTCAATTCTCATGAGGACAGTTGATGACCTAGTACATGGTACGGGAGTTGAGGGGGTGGGAGAAGGAGAGAGCAGAGAGAGAGAAAAGGTGGGAGGGGTGAAGGAAGAGAAAAGTAGAGAGATGGGAGATGGGAGGGGTATGAGGGTTAATGGTATGGACACAACTTTCAGGGGGAAGACACAAATATATGAGGGACTTTACCTAACAAATTTAATCAATGTAACCTGGTTCTTTGTACCTGCAATGAATCCCAAACAATAATTAAAAAAAAAAAAAAAAACAAAGATGTTCCACTTAATATGTTTAGGGAAATCGAAGTTAAAACAACAGTGCTGTCCCACAACATGCCTGTTAGAAGGGCCAAAATCTACAACACCAGCCACAACCAAATGCTGGCAAAGATGTGGAGCAACAGAAACTCCTATTCATTGCTGGAATAAAGTTTGGCATTGTATTAAAAAACTAATCATACTCTTCTCATACAATCCAACAATCTCATTTTTTGATAATTGCCCAAATATATTGAAAAGATGTTTATCAGAGAAATGTTTTTAAGAATATTTATGGAAGTTTTATTCATAATTCCAGAAATTATAATCAAGTGAGATGCCCTTAGGTAAGTGGAACTACCATAGATATTCCTGTAGCACATTGGACAATGAAAAATTATCCAGTGCTATGAAGAAATAAGCTATCAACCTATGAATAGGCATGGAAAAAACCTAAATATATTCCTAAGCGAAAGATATCAGTCTGAAAAAGCTACATACCGTATGATTCCAGCTATATGACATTCAGGAAAATGCCAAACTCTGGAGACAGTAAAAACATCAAATGTTTAATGAAATGAGTTAGAAGCTGAGGGAAATGCTGTACTGTTCCCTTGTCCCCATCTTCAGATGGTTTTCCTGGGCTGTGAAATGCCTTAGCAAAGATATAATTTTCAGCAATTAAGTCTACTGAAGACCCAGGAGAACTTGAGGGCAGACAGAACTGGATGTAACTGTTGTGATTTTTTTTATTCTAGTGGTTAACACAAGAGTCATACCAGGTATCAAAGAGAAAATTTTCTGATATTTTTACACAGGATGAGAAATTCTAAGTTATATTACTTTTCAATAATTATAGAGCAGCCTCTTGGGGTGAAGTGGGAATCTGTGAGCATGATTACCCTAAGTCTAAACTAAAGACAAAGACACACAATAAAAAGACATTTGTGTGTTTTTAAAAACTAAAATCAGAAAGTATATTTCCTAACACACATCTGGGAGGATCTAGTCTCCAAGGAGGGGAGGGTGGTTATAGAGAAGAATAGAGAAAAGAAGCAAGGGTTGTGAAGGGTAGCTACATCCACATCCTCTTCCCTGGGAATAGGAAAAGTATGTGGAAAGTCAGACTCAACACATCACCCCTCATACATGTAACTCTTCCTCCAAAGTTGATTCAAAGAACAAAGACACATGAACAGAGGCAGATTAACAGAAGAAGGGATTTATATACATTGTGTGGGAAAGAAAAGGTCCACTGAGGCAAAGGGGTTAGGAGAAAGGGAGAACCTATATGTAGTAGGGGCAGACACATGGACCCCAGAGCTTCCACCAATCACAGGGGTTGCAGGTCTCATGAACACCAGTTGGTCTGGGGTGGTGCTGGCCAACAAGGAAGTACTGCTCCTGGCCCCACTGTTGAGCATCCTGGTGGCAACTCCAAGCCAGATGTCCTAGGTATGTGAAAGGAGAAAGCACCTGGGTTGTTGGCTGAGGGTTGATAGGTCAATCACCAAAATTGATAGCATTAGGGCTGTAGGAAAGGCCAGGGAACTTGTTTTTGTATTGCTTCATTCCCCATGTGGATTAAGATGATGCTTGGGTGTTGTGAATGATCACCTGACCAAATGTCCAAACATGCTCTTGCCTTTGGGGACCTGTTGTGAGGCAATGCTTCATGGTGTGTTCCCAGTAAACTCCACGTAAAAAGGGACAGGGTATTGTTCTTCTTGGAGACAGGAGAAGACTGGGAGATGACAACCTCAGAAGGAGGTGTGGTACCCATAGCATTGGTGTCAAAGGAAGGCCTGTCCACCAGAGTGAAGATGACAGGAGGAATGAAGGAGCACAGGTGCCCTGGTAGAGGAAGCTCCCTGCCACTTCCCATCAGGGTTCCCCAATGTGGAATGACAAATTGTTTCTAGGACAATGAAATGGTTAAAATTTGAAGTTGGGCAGCAGACCATAAGTGGAGATGGGCTGAAGGGGACTTTGGTCTCTGCAGGGCATCTCCCTTCTGCACTGCAGGGGATTGAGAAGAATGCAGGAAAGCTCAAGTTAAAGCTAGGGAAGAGTTGAAAATAACAACCATAGAAGGATAAGTGGTGTCCATTTCAATGATCTCAGAAACTAAAGTAGGCTGCCAGGTCAAGTGCACTGATGTGGTGACTCTGATGGTAGGCCTGGCTATTGTTAAAGGAATAAACATGGCTGTATAAAAGCATAGTCCTTAATAGAGGGGTCTGAAAGGCATATGGGCAAGGGAAGAGTAGGAGAGCTAAAGAACAAAAGGGAAGGAATGGGGAGGGAAAGAAGAGAAAGCAAGAAGAAGGAAGCTAGAGGTATGGAGAGGAAAGAAGGAGGGGAGGTAGATAAAGGAGAAAGGATAGGGAAGGAATGGGGAGCAAGGGAGAGGACTAAAATGAAGAGGGAATAGAAGAAGGGATGGAGAGGGAAAGAAGACTATAGTTGAGGGAGGAAGGAAGAAAGGGGCAGGGAACTTAAGTAGGAGAGATGAGGAGGCAAGAAGGAGGATAATTAGGGAAAGTAGGAGGAGAAAGGGAGAGAACTAAAGGAGGAGTGATGTGAGGAGAAGGAGGAGGATAGTTGGGGAAAGAAGGAGGAAGAGGGAGAGGAACAGAAAAGGGAGGAGGATGGGAAAGGAATGAGAAGGAGAGGAGGGGAAAGGATAGAAAGAGGACAGATGAGGAGAGAAGAAAATGCTTGGGGAAGGAAGGAGGAGGAGGGGAGGGGACAGAAAGAGGAAATATGTTACTTCTTTTTCTCCATAGTCATTGCACAAATTTATGTTCCCTTGTTGATTTTGAATACTGAAACTTTACAAAATTTATTTATCAGTTGTAATCATTTTTATTGTGGAGTGTTTCGGAGTGTTTAGGAGTGTGTACTGTGTATTGTGGAGTGTTTGGGAGTGTTTAGGAGTGTTTAGGAGTGTTTAGGAGTATTGTGGAGTGTTTCTTTACATATAAGATCATGTCTTATGCAAGCAAAGACAATTTGACTTCTTTCTTTCCAATTTGGATGCCCTGTATTGCTTTCTCTTCTATAGCTATAGAAGCAACTTCTATTAATAGTACTATATTGATAACTGTGATGAAAGTGGTCATCCTTTTCTTGTTCTAGATCATTGAGGAAAGAATTTTAGCTTTTCCTGATATAGTATAACACTAGCTGTGGGTCTACCATAAATGGCTTGTGTTGTATTGAGGTATGTTCCCTTTATACCTAGTTTTTGTTTGTTTGTTTGTTTGTTTTTTAGAATTTTTATTATGAAGAGATGTTGGATATTGTTGAATGCTTTTTTAGCATCCATTGAAATGATCATATGGGTTTTGTCCTTTGTTTATATGATGCTTTACATTGATTGATTTGTATATGTTGAACCATCCTTGCATCCCTAGAATGAATCCCACTTGATTATGGTGAATAATTTATTTTCAGTGTGTTGAACTTGATGGGCTAGTATTTTGTTAAGGATTTTTATTTACATCATGTTCATCAGAGATATTGGCCTATAGTTTTATTTTTTGGTTGTATCTTTTTCTGGTTATGATATCAAGGTGATGCAGACCATACAGAATGAGAGGTGGGGGGTTGTCACAGAGTTGGGGGTTGTCCACTGTGACTGGTGTCTCACTGGGTCATGCCCATCCCTTGTCCATTGGCTCCAAGCCTCACAGCAGCAGTTTTCCAACAACAGCAGCTTTGTGAATTTAGTCCAGTTCCCAGGCTGCTTTATGGTAGCTGGTGGGGCTGGTGGTAGGTTTGGGGGCAGAGGATTTTCCCCTGGCCATGCTGGTCAAAGTGCTCCCTCAATGAGCACTGGCAGAATTATGGTCTGTGCTGTCTTTCCCTGAGCCAGAGAGATCCTGTGTTTCAATGGACAGTTCCACAATCACTTCACTCTCCTTTCCCTGAGCACACAGATTCTCTCTCTACTTGGCATGGTGGTGGGGCACTGCTGGGCAATGGGGAAGGGCATGGTATAGGCAATGCAAGCCTGTCTTTTCTGCCCTTTTTACTGCCTATTTCCCTGATATAATGTTAAGACCAGGCAGTACTATCTCTCACCTTATTTTTTTGGTTCTTTTGAATGTACCTGCTTGTGTGGATAGTTGTTGAATTTGGTGTTCATGCAGAGGAATGATCTTGCCATCTTGCTCCACCCCCTCTTTAATTTCTCAGATGTCTTTTAATTGATAATTTTTAAATAAATCATGTTCAACCATATCATAATATAATAATCAATAATAAAATAAAGTAAACTTCTGAAAGGTACAACTTCAATGGGTCTCAGGGTATAATGTAATGTGAAACCAGTCAATCCCCAAAGGTTGCATACCGCTAAAATCCATTTGTCTAACATTCTTAAGATGAAATAAAGAATTGACTAATTGTTGCTAGGATAAAGGATTATGGGGATAGGAAAGAAATAAGTGGGACTATAATGACTCATACAAAGAATCTTTGTGGTAATGGAAATACTCTATATCTTGATTGTATCCAATGTCAATGTCTTAATTGTGATTCTATACTACAGTTTTGCCAGAATCTAGATGAAGGATATGTAATCTTTCTCCGTATTTTCTCTTATAACTGTGTGTAAATCTTTATCTTGAAATTCAAAAGTTCAATTTAATCCTAAACATCTAAAAAAAAAAAAAATTTACAATAATTTTATTATATTACATGGCAAAGAGTAATAAATGCATGTTATGAAACCACCATCCAAGTGGTGAGCTCATGCTTTATTCCTCCAAATGAGGTTTAAGGCCCATATGTTTCAAAGTAATTGTTTATAAAACTCAGCTTATTTTTTCCATCATCTCACAAATGTGTATTGAGTGGTGCTTTGAATCAAACAGAATGTTGCGATAGAAATATAGTGGTGAGCAAGAAGGACATAGTCACATTGCCAATAGAGCTCACAGAAGTGAATGAAAGAGTTGAAAAAGGAAATAATAATTAATCCTTATAAAATGCAGTGTAAAAGAATGTTTTAAAGACTAAGAATGAGATAAAGTAGTCAGGAAAGGCCTTTTTTGGTGTTATTCCTACTGAGATCCAAAGAATGTGAAGAAATGAACTATTCAAATGTATTTGCTTTCAACATATTTTATGAATCTGCCTACACTTCTTTTTGTCTCTTCAACAACTACCTTAGTTAAAAACACTATCACCACTCAAATGGATCATCACAATGGCCTTTTAAAAAAAATTCAGATTAATATTTGGGTACAAATGACCAGGTCACATTGTTTGCTTTTGTTAGGTAAAGTCCAAGTTGTAGTTGAGCCCAGGAGGTGTCCCATATCCCCATACATTATACCCATTTAGTGAGAGCCCACCAAACCCCCCAGTGCTCCCCACTCCACTTGAATTTAGAGTGGAAACAACCCAAGTGCCCATCAATTCACAAATGGGTGAATCAACTATGGTATACATATATCGATTGCTATTCAGTCCTAAAGGAAGATGGAGACTTTACATATTTCATATATATTTACCTGGAAGGATTTAGACAACATCCTCCTAAAGAAAGTATCACAAGAATGGCAGAACAAGCATCCAGTGTACTCAAACTAACATGAACTACTATATGCCCACACAAGAAAAAACGAAAAGTCACAACAGCCTTTTTACTGGACGTCCCAGATCACTTAGGTTCTCATTCCATCCTAGGTGCCAAATGATTAAAATAAAAATGAGATTTTTCATTCTTTTGTTTAAAATTTCCATGACTCCTAAGATAAAGGCCAGATCCTTCAACAAGCCTGTTATATCTCTTCCATCTCACCTGGCCTATCACTATGGCCTGAGCTTAGGCTACTATACGTCTTGCTTTCTTTTTTCAAGAAAACTGGCATGCAAGTGCTTGAAAATCATTCTAGGTGCTCTTCACCCTCAGGGCCACACAGAGCTCAGGGACCTGCCTCCCTCTGTTGCCCTTGCCTTGCTAGATCTCATCTCCATAGTCTTTCTGGACTATGCCTACTGCCTCCTGCTGATCCTGGAATAGATGCTGTATTTAACAAACCCAGGACACCTTTCTCTTTTCTTAGCAGTATGCATCAAAGGCATTTTTTTGTGGCTATTTAATAAATACATGTATTTGTCTTCTCCACTATGTTGAGGACAAAGGGGATCTGTCTTTCTCAATTTTGTATTCCCAAGCAGAGCATATTGCTTGGCATATGCAAATGCTTAATAAATATTTACTGATAGAATGAATAGATGAATGAACTACTAGTTTTTTATAAAATGTATTAAGATCCTTCAAAATATTATGATTGGATTAAGTAGGGATGTGATTGCTAATAATGTGCTGCCCTAGAAATATTCATAAAATGATTTTGTAGTTCATTATGGCCTTAATATAACTCAGTATTTATTTCTTTCAAATGTGAGTTTTTTTGTTTTTCTTTTTCATAATTTTCATATTGGCACATAAATGCTAGAAAAATATGTCCTCAAAACAGAAAGAAGGACAATTGAATATAAGATTAGCTCTCATTATGAATTTATAATTTGGTCCAATATGTACTGAAAAAAGATTTTCTGTGTTTTTCTAAAGAACAAATGATATCTGAATCTTTATAGTAAAGTGGTTAACAGAAAAAGCTTTCAATTTGACAGTCTACCTATGATACCCAAATATTACAAAACTTAATTATTTATTTGGTCACTTCATTTCTTTATATAGAAAGTGCAAACATTGCCTCAGAGAATAATTGTAAGAATCTTTAAAATAACATTGATGATTATGACTGGAACATTAGTATAATTTTTATATTACACTTACTGTAAGTTCAATAAATAAGCCATAGGTAGTAGACATTATTATCAAGTTAATGAAGAATGCAAACACTATTGCAAGGGAAAGTTTTAAGAAAATGGAATATGTTCAAATAATACATTTGCTGATTTTAATTTACTAAAATTAACATATTACAGACTCATTCATATTTCAAAAGTCCCCAATCTGACTGTGTTATATTATTATCAAGGGTTGGCAAACAACAGCCTGCAGGCCAAATCTGGCCTGCCATCTGTTTTGTACAGCCTGCCAAATAAGAATAGGTTTTACCTTTTAAAGTGGTTAAAAAGATCAAAAAAAAAAAATACTGTTTTATAGCATGCAAAAACTATATGACATTCAAATTTTAGTGTCCCCTAAAAACGTTTTATTGGAACACAGCCTCACTTGTTCATTTCCATATGATCTATGATTGCTTCTGTACTACAACTGCACAACTGAGTACTTGTGACAAAGAGTACTTAGACTAAAATATTTAGTATCCAAATCTTTACTAAAAAAAAGTGCTACCAGTTTCCATAATTATTATAGCATCATAACATGCCTAGGATTTTGATCCTTACTGGGATCTCTGTGTTCGTTAATCCCACATTCTTGTGTGCTGATCTGTCCTGACATCAGAATTCATCACTGCCCTATGGATTTAAGGCAATTAAAGTTACTTAAATCCTTTACTGTTTTTCATTAGTCACCTAAGTATCTCCTGGTGCCTGGGTCTCCCTTAGCACACACTGAAACCCCAGCCTGCCTGTGTTTCTGTTCTTAAGTCTTAGCTGAGACAGCCAGAGAACCACTTCTCAAGAATTGTCCAACCCACTGACTTTATCCAAATGTGCAAATGAAAATTATATTGTAAGGCAGGTAACTATATAGCATAGAATAGGCTCCCTGAGGAAATTATACATGTGCTTCATTTTTCTGAACAAGAACCTAGCATCAAGTGAAGCAATGGTCTAATAGGAAGACACATGTAAATTTGCATGAATGGTTAAAATTATCAAAGATATATTTTAAACTATGAGCTTTTAGAACTGGAAGATTCTTTGGAAAAATCTATTTTAATTTTTGGTTTTCAGATAACAAAATTGAGGTGTATATGCATTATTTCACAAGATCATATAGCTAGTGGGTAACGCAGACTGCACCAAAACTCAAATCTATTCCCAACTCATGCCATGGACTTAATCAACGAGGAAATGTGGTAATGAGTGTATTCACTTATTACACAAAAATACTCAGATATTATGTAAAGTACATAGGAAAAAGAAAATACAATTATTTTTTGTCAGAAGTTTGATGCACCCAAAGTTAATTTTAACTCAGTAATCTTAAAAAATTAATTTAATTTTCTTTGTCTACCTTCTAAAGGTGATGAATTCTGTTTTGTTGTGTATTTGTAGGGCTGGGGCTGAAAGAGTTAGCCAGGAGTCGGGAGATTTATTTAAAGAGTGAAAAGAATTGTGTTCCCTTAACCAAAGTTTAAATTTATGCCATGCTTGTGTTTCTTGTTCTAGATTTCCCTGTCTAAAGTCTCTCTAAAGTAGAGACTTTAACAGGTATAATACCAATTTATCTCTTTAAAAAATAAAACTTGAATGTCCAAAGATTGAAATGTGGTTTTAATGTGGTTTTATGAATGAGTAGTCACTACAATCAATTCTTATATTTCATCCTTTCTCTGATATCACAAGAGTCCAGGTAATAACATAAAGAGAGTATAATTTTGTATCTTTAAGTGAAAAAGAAACAAAAAGAGAAATTTAATAAATATATGTGGAAGAAAAGATTGTGAACATAGTCTTTTGCCTACATTTGTTATTGTAAGAACTATTTATGGTTTGTTGTATGTAGAACGTAGTTATATATATTTTAAAATGCCCTTTATCAAAACTATCATTTTTTTCCTTTTCTTTAATCCTTGGCAAGTCCTTAGGATATCCAAGAATTGATTATGATAAAAGTGATGATTACTGGAATCATTAATTAGACAATGTTACATGAAGAACGTGTAACAGCCATGAGATGCTGTGAGTATTGAAAATGTGTAGGCAGAAAGTATGTTTTCTTGACAATGAATTATCCTCGGAGTAAATTCTTAATGTTCTGCCAAAATGATCAACTTATTTTACAGCTGATCTAGGTTCTGGGGACTTCCATCTTCTCAGAGTGATGACATAGGTGTTGCTGGGTACTTCACAAACTGAATTAACTTCGGTATTGTTGAAAGTGGCAGAAACTTGGCAGGAAGTTACCAGGTGAGGGATCAAATAAAAGCATCATGTTCAGAAATGGATTTCTAAAGTGAAATTAGAAACAATTCAATTAAAAGTGCATATTGCGAACCGAGTGAAAAATTATTAATTGAAATGGGATTTCAGGAAATTGATTTTACTCTTTCTCATTGAACTACCATAAAAATTAAAGAAAGAAACCATACATTTCCTTGAAATAATACTAGTAGCACAGTCATAGCTATTGAAAAGTTATTTTAGGCAATTTCAGAGAAACTCCCTCCATTATTTGTAACTTACCTTCCATTTACCTTTTTAGTGAGTAAATTATTAGTTACTGTTAAATTGTACCTATTTCATAACAGGAAAAAATATTTTGGATAAATGAAAGATGTTTCTACAGGTATCCTAAGTGAACTTCATACCTTCCACCTTATTTCCTATTGTTAGAGGAAATCACTCTTCTACCTCCTCAATATTTTAAACTTAGCTAATAAATATTTTTGTTCTACACATTTAAATTCTGAACTGTAATGTATTTCCTGTTAGAAATATATATCCTCTATAATAGAACTTCTTCTGTGTTGAAATGTAGTCCTGGCCTAGCAGGAGACCCAGAAGACTATAAAACAGCTTTGATGAGGCAGTTGGTTTGTGAATTTCTGATTCAATTTAGTGCTTCACACATATTTTTGAAAGTCGTGAAATGTCATTGCATTCTAATACCAATAGGCCCTATAGAATATCTTCAGTGCACTTACCTTTAGGTGCCTGGAAAGTTTGCCAGGAGTCTCTTACATCTTTTATTCACATAAAAGAAAATAAAATTACAATAGAGTTGCATGGGAAAACCATTATCCTCAGAAATTTGTGTTTTTTTTTCCTTCAGTTCTTATACCTACATGCTAATTTTCTTTTTTGTTATTTTTATTTTATTGAGAAATAAATAGGCATGGCCACCCAGCTGGGATTTGAACCTAAGCCTTTTGCTTCAGGGCCACAAACTGAACCATTATGTTATATTAGCTCCTTAAAGTCATAATGCATGTTGGTAACATACTGTTCCATGACCTAGGCCCATCTGAAATGTTGCACGACTACTGAGGAGGAAGCAGTTCTGCTTGGAGAAGAGAGGGTTTTGTATTTTTACCAAAAATGTGAAAGTGAGCATACATAGCTCTTACTGGTTTATTGTTCCTGGGAGAGAGCAGCTAGAGATGAAGGTGAGCAGGTGGTCTGTGATCTGGTTGAGAAGAGTCCCCTTGTACTGTGAGAAGATGTGGGGCACTGGTGTAAGTTTCTTAGGAAGAGAAATGATAAGATCTGTTTAGCATAATTATTCTTTTGGAAGCTTGTAAAAGAGATCAGAAATGGCTGGATGGGGGAATATTGGAAGCTGGATGATTATTTGGCATAAAGTTGAAGTAGTGGTTTAGGGACTGAATTACTGCTGTGGTGGAGAGTAGGGCAGCCGAGGGAGCAAATTCAGAGCCGGCTCTTTGGTGGAACTGACTGCAAGCTTGCTAATTTTCATAGTCAAAAAGTTAAAACATTTCACATCTATATATGACTAGTTGATCTTATCTATGTTCCTCTGAGTATGGGGAACGGGGTGTGTGCATAGTGTGTGTGGGTGAGAGAAAGTGAGAGAACCTTCCAACAGATTTTGCCCCCACAATTGACATTTTTGCTCAAATTAATTATACCATCTTATGTGATTCATTTAGCATAAATATGGAAGTCGTCACAATTATCAAAAAATGCCATAGCCCATATGGCTTAATCACTATTTATAATTATTAATTTTGAGATCAAATGATTATCTTTCGTTCATTGCACTCTGAGTTTCATGAGTGAAGATACCACGTCTGTTATGCTCACCACTATACTCCAGCCTCTGGGAGAATTTTGGCAGCTTCAGCTGCACTACTTCATATTCATGGCAGGGGTGTGTAGATATAGGTGACCCAGGGGAAAGGATGTCACCTACTTCCCAGGCTGTAAGGAGGAGTATTAGTCAGTGAAGACCCCAGCATAGAAAGAATGCAAACTTTCTTTCTGACAGAAATCCTAAGAAGCCCCCAGAGAAATATAGTTGCAGAACACTTCTAAGCAGAGAGCTCACAGCTCATGGAGTGCCCCGTGCCTGAACATGATGTTGTGCAAGAATAATGCAAGCATACCCAGAAACAGAGGAAGAAGCCTTGTTAATAAAAATAAGGAATAACTCTTCTGACCACTAAAAAACATGAGCAAGAAAAATCAACCTCTCAGGAGACATCAGCATGGAAAATTACAACTAGGCCCAGATATCTCTTTCCATACTCAGACCACAGCTTTAGCATTTTGTCTATATCCTAAAACTTCAACCCCAATGTCAGGACAACTGGTTTATGTCACCTTAGCAGAAAGAAGGCTTGCAGCATGAATTAAGTTCTATTATGGAGGAAATTAAAAATGTTACATCTTTTGTAAACTTTACTCTTGTTCTGAGGTTCATGCCCACAATATGTGTCTAATGCATAAGTCCACAAACCACAGCCCTTACGCCAAATCCAGCCTGCTACCTGCTTTTGTATAGCCCATGAATTCAATACAGTAAAAACATTATTTCATGGCACATGAAAAATTACATGAAAATTAATTTTAGTGTCCATAAATACAATTTTATTGTGAAGCAACCATGCTCACTTGTATAGGTATTCTATCTTTGGTTGTTATTGTCCTACAAAGGCATAGTTGAGCATTTGACCTGAGACTGTATGTGCCACACAGCCTCAAATATTATCTGGTCCTTTACAGAAAAAGTTTATTACCTCTGGTCTAATCTAGGAAGATTTTTAAAGCAGCAAGTTCTTTATTAATTTTTTTTTTCTCTCCTTGATAATATCTACTGATACATCCTAAGATTCATTTTTATTTCTGTATGTCAGACATTAACAAGTGAAGCAGGATAGAAAGTGGCGCTAAAGCAAAGGGCAGGAGATTGTTTACTTTTTTATTTAGTAATTTTTTTAATCAACATATTTTATAGTTGAGAAAACACACTTGTAAATATCTAATTCAAAATATTGGTATGACAATAAAGGTAATGCTCGTGAAAGAGACATGCTTAGTCTCAAATCTTGCACAAAAAGAAATCGGTGAGACTCAGAATGACCAGACAGAAGGGGCAGTAGGAGTGGAGACTAATGGATGCATCACCACCGCAATGTGGACCGTAAGATGACAGTTCCTGGTATCTTTCAAAAACCACTAAAATAATTCTGCCAGCCATAGAGAGTTGTCTTTTATATTTGTTTGGTGCTCTTAAAATGCTTGTGGCTGCTGAAAACACATAATCTATATGTAACTTCATTGGTTTATCCCAATTTTTGTGTCCCAGAGATAGGACAGCATGCCTTGAGGCAGGTAACCTCTTTATTAATGGTCTGATAAAATGTGTCACTATAAAAACTCATTTTTTGTGTCTCAGCATAAGAGAAGTTGTAAAAATACTTCCTGTATTTGAGAAAGAAAAAATATGTTTAAGCTTCTCATTAGATATTTAGGAAGTTTTCTTTGGTTTGGCTTTGTCTTTATTTTCTGATAGTTAATCTTAAATTTTTTCTTTAAAGTAATAAATTAGGGCGGTGCCCATAGCTCAGTTGGCAGGGTGACAGCCACATACACCGATGGCAGGTTCAAACCCAGCCCAGGCCAGCTAAACAGCAATGGCAACTGCAACAAAGAAATAGCCGGGCATTGTGGCAGTCGCCTGTAGTCCCAGCTTCTTGGGAGGCTGAGGCAAGAGAATTGCTTAAGCCCAACAGTGTGAGATTGCTGTGAGATGTGACGCCACAGTACTCTACTCAGGACCACAGCTTGAGACTCTGTCTCAAAAAAAAAAAAAAAATAAATAAATAATAAAATAAAGTAATGAATTAAATATTAAAAGAATGTGTGTTGGGTGGCAACTGTGGCTCAGTGATTAGGGCGCCAGCCCCATGTACTGAGCGTGGCTGGTTCAAACCCAGCCCTGGCCAAACTGCAACAAAAAAACTAGCCAGGTGTTGTGGTGGGCGCCTTGGTCCCAGTTACTTGGGTGGCTGAGGCAAGAGAATCGCTTAAGCCCAGGAGTTTGAGTTTTCTGTGAGCTGTGATGCCACCGGCACGCTACCCAGGGCGACAGCTTAAGACTCTGACTCAAAAAAAAAAAAAAAAAAAAAATCCTAGGACTTTAAAAAAATTAATTAATTAAATTTTGCTTTCTTAATACTGAAATCAGGAAAGTGCAGCTACTCCTGACTCACAAGTTCCATTCTTGCTGTCATCTCCTCAGAGTCCAAGAACCAACATCAGACCTACAAGTATACACTCTCAAAGGGGAAATGGGTACTTAAGTTGTCCCTTTTAGTTTTCAAAACATTAGACTTAACTCTATGGGTATAAAAACGGTACTAAATTTCTCTTTTTCCAACTCAGAGCTTATTTTTCAACTTCTCTTGAGGCCAGCAGATTATACCATTATTTCATTTTATTTTTTTATTTTAATTAATTAATTTATTTATTTTTGAGACAGTCTCATTATGCTGTCCTCAGTAAAGTGCTCTGGCATCACAGCTCACAGCAACCTTAAATTCTTAGGTTTAAGCAATTCCCTTGCCTCAGCTTCCCAAGTAGCTGGGACATACAGGCACCCACCACAATACCCAGCTATTTTTTGGTTGCAGTTGTCATTGTTGTTTAGCAGGCCCAGGCCAGGCTCGAACCTGCCAGCCTAGATGTATGTTGCTGGTGGTGCCCTACTCACTGAGCTACAGGTGCTAAGCCCATTATTTCATTTTAAATACATTGAAAATTTCCAGCGCTGCAAGGATAGACGGTTGTAATAATGTCTTCTAACATTATTACACCAATTGTTCTCCCAATTCCACAGATTTACTCACTGGATTGTTATTTCCTGCTCTTATAACCTATGAATCTTTCTTTGCTCCCTATGAAATACCCATTCCACCCCCTTGTATGATGTGGACTCCCCTTAGCCATCAAAGCATCTTTCTAGAAAATCCTCCTTTATTAGAAAGAGTAATCCTGTCTTCCCCAGGTACCATCTAGACACAGAACCTTAAATCAATCTCGATTTTAGTTTTTCCATGCTACATGTTTTAGTTTATCACTGCTGCTCTTCTTTTGCGTATCTTTGAGCTCCTTGAAGGTATGGATTTTGCCTTGATCAAGTCATTCCATCAATACATTATCTGATACAGGAGATACCCAGGGTATGTCTGTTGACAAAAGGAGGTATGTTTGAAATTCTTCTAATGTTCTTCCAAAATTAAAACTTCCACTGACAGTGTTATATCATAGTCAATCTACGAGTTCCATATTGTTTAATTATTTGTGTGGTTCACACATTTTTTCCTGAGAATTTTTATACCCACTGGTTGGGTATTCCTCAGGTGCAGGAACTGCCTGGCTTTTCTGGCCACTGTGCTCTCTAGCGACGAGCCCTAAAGCAGGAAAGCAGAGAAATGTCCAGCAAAACACTTTTGGTGAGACAAAATATTCTGAAATCAAATATTCAGAGACTATGGGCAACAGGGGCACCACAAGCCATCTTCTGAAGCTTGCACTTTAGTTTGTTAGAGGTTTTAGTAAGAGGAAATGCCATGTTTTGTGATATGCTTTTCCCATATCTTTTAAATTAATTAATATGATAATTTGCATTACTTGATTGGCTAATGTTACACCAACCTCTCATTGCTGGGATAAATCTACGTTGTTTATTATGGATTATTATACTTTTATATTGCTGGGTCCAGTATGCTAATCTTAGGTTTAGAATTTATATAATTTATGCAGCTAAATTCAGGCATAGCACTTTCCTTTCTCACATGCTCATTATTAGGTTATGGTATCAATATTACGCAAGCCTCATAAAATGAAGTGTGGATTGTTCTAGCCTCCTTCTTATTAAAGAAATTGCATAAATGAAATTATTTAGTTCTTTAAATATTTGGTTTAATTTGTCAATAAAACTACTAGGCTTCAAGTTCTCAGTAGGAAGACTAGCATTAACAGATTCTGTTTTTGTTATTGGATAGAGGAATAATCTGTTTTTCTACTATTTTTTGACACAATTTTGTTTTTCTAAAAATTTGCCATTTTTGGAAGTTTTCAAATTTGCTTATAGTTTGTTTATAATGTTTTCTTCATATTTTTAACCTTTTGTGTTTATAATTTTATCTTCTTTCTATTCTTTTACTTTTTTCTCTTTTTTCTTTCACTTAATCTCATCAAGGATTTTTCCTATTTGATTAGACTTTAGGAAACCAAAATTTGGTTTTATCATTCCTGTCTATTGTATCTTATTTCCAGCTTCACTGATTTCTATTTTTGTTGTCTTCATCCCTCTGATTTCTTTGAATTTATTCTTTTGTTATTCATTCTAACTTTAAAAATGAGACATTTAACGCCTAATTTTTAGGCTTCTGTTTTTCTCATAAAAGCATATAAGATTATGCATTAACAACAAATGTATCCCATGCATACATATAATATTTTCATTTTTATTCAGTACTGAATGTCCTATTTTTTGAATAATGATTTCTTATTTGAAGAAATGGGTTATTTCATTGTATATTGGTAATTTTCAAACAGTTTTTCTAGTCATCTCTCATGATTGGTTTCTAACATAATTATTAATACATTGTAGTACCATTGTAGGTCTTGCTTGTCCTAACAAACTTGCAATTTTGTAGATGTTTTAGACCTGTGCTTGAAAACATTGTACATTCTATAGGTGTTGAATACATATCTTTACTTCAAGTTTGTAGATCATGTACACATGTTCAATAATTTTATTAATCATCCTTGTTTTCGCTATCAGCTGTTGAAACAATTATATTAAAAAGCTCCCATTATGTTTATGAATTGATATATTTCTCACGTAATTATGTAGTTCTGACAAGTTTTGATTTCAAAACTGTTTCACCTGATGTCTTCAAAACTACATGGTATTTTTCTGATGTATCTTTTTATATATGTTGAGTATCAACCCTATTGTGCGTTTTTGTGTTAGGCATATTTATCTTGTGGGCCTCCCCCTTTTCTTTTCTTTCTCTCTGCAACACAAAAGCTGTAGCTGGAAGTTCAAAAGCCATCTTAAATAATTAGGACATCTTGAAAATGGAAGCCTTGTGCAGCAGCAGAAAGAACCTGGATTCCAGATGACTCCAGACTCACCTTTCTATCCTTTAATATCTACCTTTGGTTGTAAACCAGTTAATTCCTTTTTTTTTTTTTTTTTTCTAGACATGTATATAGCTAACTGGTACTGAGACATCTGTCCTATGGAGGGATTACAGTTTAATTGAATACATCACTATCTAAATATATTTATTGTCCAGTTATAAGCAGTATCTTCTATGTACACAGAACCTTGGTGTGTGTTTACTTTAATAACACATATAATTTTTAAATCGAATGCTTGCATAAGAAACTGTAGGATTAAATATGATAGCACTTTGCAATGAATATTGGTTATGATATCAGAAAAGTTATCTTGAGGGTTATGGTTTTTTGGCTAAACTTTGAACAAAACAGGTAGGATTAAGACACAGAAGAAAGGAAGGAGAAACATTATAGTTATAGAAAAAATGGGGGGAAAAGACTCAGAAGAGGAAAGTCAGAGATCTGTACTAGGAATGATTTTTTTTTTTTTTTTTTTTTTTTTTAAATTAGGTGACTAAACTTAGGAGTATTTAAGGGGGATGGTGATAATAGATTTAGTAAGGCAGCTTAAATTCACATTGTTAAGGTACTTGAATGCCAAAGTAAGAGTTTGAACTTTCTTTGTTCGGAATGGATTTTTGTTGTATCAGGAAGGATAAAACAATCTTGAAATCTGAAGAACTGCTTTAAAGCAAAGCTTCATTCATGTTGTGTGATTTTAGATATCATTTTGTTTCTCTGAGGCTCAGTCTTCTCTTATGTAAAGGCTCACCTTTTTTATGAAAAAGAATATTAATTACACCTAAATAAAATGTAAGTATATCCATAATTTTTTTTCTTTTTTTATTGAGTCAGAGTCTCAAGCTGTCGCCCTGGGAACAGTGCTATGGCATCATAGCTCACAGCAATCTTCAACTCTTGGACGTATATGATTCTCCTGCAGAATCTACAGACACCTGCCACAGTGCCCAGCTACTTTTTTTTTCATTGCAGTTGTCATTCTTTAGCTGGCCCGGGACAGCGTTCGAACCTGCCAACCTTGGTGTGTGTGGCTGGTGCCCTACCCACTGAGCTATAGGCACTGCCTATATCCATAAATTTTGAAGAGCTATAGGAATGTAAACCATTATATTCATTAGATATGAAACCTCTAGATATTAATTGCCTAGTGAAGGAGACAAACATGGAATTAGGTTATTAGAAACAGTGAAACAAGTTTTATAACAGACTTACACCCAAATTTTACACAGACATACAGAGGAGGAACTCCTAAGAGCATTGGAGAATTGACATAGATTATTCTGAACATATAATGACATGGCTGGCTGGTGCTTTAGGAAGTTTAGTCAGTGAGCATGTGTAGAATGACTACAGTAGAAGACTTGTGACAGGTCCAGATAACAAACAGTGAACATTTGAGTTAAGATAGTGCCACTGGGCTATGGTAATAGCTTGCCATAGTGTTCCAGATAGTATAGATACAGTGATAAATAAATAAAGTTCCTGTCCTGTTAGTGCTTATAATCTGTTGAAAGAGATAGAAAATAAATAGAGACATGTATTAATAAAATAGTACTACTATTTTATATTAATAAATTTGTTTATTTTAGACAGGAGATAAGGAAAGATTTCACTAAGAAAGTAGAAACTTGAACGTTGAAGTAAGCCACATTTTGAGGATGCACAGTTCACACAAGGGGAACATATAAAGCAAAAGTCCAAACGAAGAATAAGCAAGACCCATTCAAGGACCAGCAGGAAGGGCAGAATGTGCCAAGAGATCAAGGGAAAGGTGGCAGTAGGTAAAGTTCTAAAAAGGGGCTTGGGCCAGTTCCTGAAGAGATACTCATCATGTCAAAGTGTTTGGATGTTATTCTAATTGTGATGGTTGGCCCCTGGAGAGGTTTGTGCAAAGGAAGACAAGATATAGTCTGCCTTTTGGAAAAGATCGCTCTGTTTGCTGTGTGGAGGGTGGATTAGGAAGAGCAAGAGTGGAAGCAGGACTCAGGATCAGGTAAGAGGTGTTGGCTGAGTCAGGCAAGATAGGGAGGTTACAAAAGGGTGGGAGTTATGGTAGTGGTGGAATATAGTCATATTCTCAGGGTCATAATAAATATATGAAAAATATTTTGTGAGGATAAGATGATATTAATAAAATGCAAGGCTTTGGAAGCCAAAATAGTAGTAATTTACCATAATTACAAATCAATGTGCAAAGGACTAAATCTGTCTTTCAGATGAATTTTCTTTGTTTAATATTACTATATCTTAAATTAATGATTTTCTAGCCTTTAAAAATCAGAATATGTCATATGGAAAATCTATATTTTCTGGGTTTTTTTTTTTTTTTTTTTTCCCATAAAGGTAGCTTACACCTAGCCCCATGCTCCAAAATTTCTCATCAGGCCTGTAACTGATGAATACCATTAGAGGCTGCTCCCATGCACAGTCCTCTGTCAGAGGGGTTCATTTCTTTACATTAAACCCTTGTTCCCTGTAGACATTTGAGTTTTTGACCACTGACCTAGAGCATACAACAGAGCAGACAGTCAAATCTAAATACGGTTTTATTTGTTTCTTACTGTAGTGGGTTTCTTTAGTGGAACTTTAGAGACCCATTTATCTGAAACCTCACTTCTGTTTTTACCTCTCTTGTGGACAGGAGTTCTATCTAATATATAATTTGACATAAAAATATGTTTTCAAATATTTCTTTCTTAATTGATCATATTCCTCAGTGAGATATACATTAATATTCATTTTTGAAATTTTCAAGAGTTCCACCATATTTCAATTTTATTTTCATTCATAATCACTATCAACCAGAACACATGAGGAATTAGAACTTGGAAAGTACATTCTGGTAGAGGGGACCTAAACCAGCATGTTGGGATAAGGAAAGTCTAATTATATTTTTAAATCAAGATTTAAACTTCCAAAAATAAGCTGTGTGGTCAGGAGACCATAACTAATAGGAAAAGGCCAGGAGTCCACAGAGAGAAGATATAGCCTCATTTATAATTTGGCAGAAAAACTCCTTTGGCCATGAACAGTTGTAGGGGATGGAGAACTTCAAAGCCAGACTGTTCAGCATGAGTAACACTGGAACGCTAGATGTTCCTGGCTGACAGTGCACTTTCAGGGAACCACTTGGGCAAAATGCTATTGCTAGGATTTTAAATATTTAGGAAGACTACAAGGACTTATTCTCTTTTTGCAAGGACTGTCAAGATGGGGTGCAGAGAACAGTCTAAGTCTAGGTTCTATATTACAAATGACGGAGTGATAATGCCACCTGGGACACTATTACAGCCTTCTGAAGCAAAATACCCTGGGGAGATTTTGTTGTCTCCATGATGGCATTGTGTTAAAATGCTTAAGATAGGAGCAACTCCAAATTTCTCCTGTGTCAAACTTCCTCACATTGTCTCTTAAAATTTTTTAACAATGGGCCAGGTGCAGTAGCTCATGCCACTCTGTAATCCTAGCACTCTGGGAGACCAAGATAGGAGGATCACTTGAGCTCAGGAGTTCAGACCAACCTGAGCAAGATTTGTCTCTACTAAAACTAGAAAAATTAGCTGGGGATGATGGCACCTGTAGTCCCAGCTACTTGGGAGGCTGAGGTAGGAGATCATTGGAATCCAGGAGTTTGAGGTTGCTGTGAGCTAGGCTGACACCATGGCTTTCTAGCCTGGGGAACCGAATGAGACCCTGTCTCTAAAATAAAATAAAATAAAATAAAATCTTTAACAAAATCATCAAAAATATATGTGAACTTCTTCAAAATCCATTTACATTAAAGCAAAAACAGTGACATTTTAAGTGATACCCAAATAAGTATTCCCTGGTGAATTAAAATTTATTATCTTGGCAGGACAAGGAATTCTTTTACTTAGAGATGAATATAATGACTTCTAAAATAATTTTGCTTTCTAATGCTGTGAAAGTTTCTGACTATTCTCCTACCACCAAATACAAAAAGAGAATATTTTTAATGAAGAACCACGGAGACTGTGAGGAATTTCTGCTAACTAACCCTTTATCAGTCAGACACAGACAGCCTCGCCGAGCCATGTAATCAGCCTTAAAAACAGATGCTGAGGAAATTCATTGAAGGAGAGCAAAAAGATTGGGACGAGTGATTGCCCTATCTCCAGCTACCTACAGGGAAGTTCCCAATGCATCTATAGATTGTTTATGATTTGAACAGTTCCACAGGAGATTATTCCACATGAAACCATTTGGCAAGTTACAAAAGTAACAGCCCAGAAAACATCAAGAGGACATTTACTTGCTAAAAATGAACACAGACTATACAAAAGGCCTCCTGGGATTCTCCCTTAAGTTATCCTGTGATGCCAAAGCGTGAGACAAGTACAACGCGTTAACTAGGCTCAAGTTACTCACCCTGAAGTAATTGCTTTGGAGAAAAGCTATCTATAGGGGCATGATTTAACTTGGAGTTCTGAAATGGCGAATTGTTTCACTGTTTTTTTTTTTGTTTGTTTGTTTGTTTTTCTCTAAATGTAATAGTTGTTAGGGAAAGTTGGAGTTGAGTACTGATTGAGAAACACATTTGCACATGCGCACATGGGGTTGACATGCTCTTTCCCAGAGCAGACCTCCAGTTGGCTTAAGTCCTCAACACGGCTGGACAGTGAGCGCCTATTCAACGATTAGGTAATGGTCTTGTTTCCCTCGCTAATGTAACATAGCTTCCTCTCCTTTTCTGGCTCTTTTATATTTTAGTTCCTGTTTATGATTTTGGTTTTTAAAGGAAGATGATCTGCTGTTGCAATAGAAATGCTTACAGCTCTTTTAAACACAATTGTGCTATTTTACCTATTTTGAGTATACAAGTATTATTTGACGAGATGTGTTAAGATTTTTCATGACTGTTCAAAAGCGTGGGTCCCTCCGGGCTCAGAGGATTTATAGACCCAACATTTCTATTTTTATTCATTTGTATCTCTTGCCTGCAACGAGAGAAAAAAATTGCATGGCCAACACTGAGAAAAATGTTACAATCTGGTAAAAGTCATTACTGGAATAACATACTCAGAATATGAAAATGAAACAACGATATATCATTGTTGCTTTAACGTGAATTTGAATGCTTTTTTCAGATGTTCATTAGCTATGTGTTTTGCATTAGTAAATTGCTTGTTACACTCTTTAATAGAAAATTTGCATATGGCAACATTACACTGCCAAGGGAAAATATTGACTAAGTGAAAAATAATTTAATTCTTCAAAAATAGCATTTGAAGCATATTGTTTCCCTTCATATCTTTCTATGTCCTTTCATCATGTTGCATTAATTGTAGAATCAGGCTATCCGTATTTATTTCTCCTTTCTGTTTTATTTGAATATGTAAGCATTTCGTGGAAAACATTGTTGATTATTATATCACTTATGAAAAAGTTTTTGAAATGTTAATGTAACAACTTTATTAACTGGCAGAGCTCAACTGCTGTACATGGATTATATATGTTGTAAAATGCACTTTATTCTCAAACACAACTTTCTGTTTATTGACAGCAAGTGAAATTCCCAAAATTGAAAAATCAAAAAAGAAAACAACTTATTTTTTATGATTACCACATTTTGTTTTATTATAAATAAGCTTGGAACATCAATCAGTAAAAAAAGAAAAACTAATGGCTTGGCGCCCATAGCACAGTGGTTATGGCGCCAGCCACATATGCCAAGGCTGGCGGGTTTGAACCGGCCCCGCCAGCTAAACAACAATGACGACTGCAACAAAAAATAGCCCAGCAGTGTGGAGGGTGCCTGTAGTCCCAGCTACTTGGGAAGCTGAGCCAAGAGAATTGCTTAAGCCCAAGAGTTTGTGGTTGCTGTGAGAGCTAGAGATGCCACAGCACTCTTCAGAGGGGAACATAGTGAGACTTTGTCTCAAATAAATAAATAACATAGATAAAATAATTTCGGAGAAAAAGTGTTAACATTGAACTTTGTATTTCGTATTTTATTTATATAATGTGAATTATTAAAAATTTGTGAAAAAATATTTAAATAGCTGCATAATATCAATGTGTATAAATATAAAATCATTTATTACATCTTCCATATCTATGACATTTTCATTGATTTTTAGTTTTATCCTATTATAGATAAAGCATTATAAACATACTGTCTGATTATATTCCTAGAAGAGATTCTTGACATAAATCAGCGATTTCTGAACATTTTTAATACTCATTAACCTTTTGAAAATCTATATTCCTCAGTCTTACAAACTTCCAGCAGTGCTTCTGGGACACACTGTACCCAGACTTTTTCCATTATAAAAACTAAACTTAGTTCATTCTTGTTGTCTTAAGTTTATGTCTTTATTTTATAAAATGTGATTTTTTTTCATGTTTATTAGCCATAGGTAGTTTATCGATTATTGAATTGTTTATTTTATACTTACAAGAACACAGAGCTTTCATCTGTGTAGGAGACTTTTCTTTGAGGAATATTTCCTCCCTTAATCTACAGTGCTCTGCCTTTTAGTTCCAGTCAACCTTGCCACTCCCCCTCCCACCCCCCCTCCTATCAAAGAACCCTATCTATGTTCTCAGTATGTTCAGTCAGAATCTTGTATAATAATTGATATATGAATGCTGAGAAGGTATATAGTCCCCCTGTTCTGTTGATAGAAACTCTAAAAACAATAGAGGCTCTGGCGAACCCAGGACCATTTTGCTGACAGCAAGATTTAGTAAGCAATTGTTTAGTTTGTACTTACCTAGATTGAGTCTTTCTGTAATATGCAACCCCAAATCTCTCATTAATGCAAGCACTTTTCTAATTTCCTAATGTTATCACTTCTTATTTTGATTTGCAAAAGTATGTTAACATTATAGATATTAATTTGTTAACTCTCCTAATTGTTAGAATGATTTTCTTATTAAAACACTTTAATTCCAATTTTATATTTTTTACTATTTGAAAATTATAAAGATTTACATTGATTAAAAAAAAATGGCGAAAGCAGTACTTTTCTTTCCAGAAACGTGTTCAATATTTAATTATGCATTCTTCTAGGTTTCATTCTTTGCGCTTAACTATTTAATTCATTGCAATTTATTGTAAGTTCAAGGCTTACAATCGTATTTTCTCCATAGATAACTTACTTAACTGTACAATATGTAGAATATTCCATAAATTCTATCAGATTGTGATGCTTCTTCTTATCATATGTGAAGCTTGTATATGTACTGTAATCTGTTTCTTTCATTTATATCCTGATTTAATTTTGAAGTCCATTTAAAAAAATTATTGAACCTTGTAATTGCATTTAAATTTATTTAGCAAATATATAGCATTAGTACGTGTCAAGATTTTTAAAGGATATTTACAAATACTAATATATTTTTATAAATCTTATCAGCTAGGTACCATTATCATCATTTAATTTAAGAGAAATTTGAAGCACAACAAGCATAAAGCACATTTCTCAGGGTCCCAGAATGCAAACCCAGATAACCTGGCCCCACAATTCATGGTCTTAGTCACCACGTTCTCCCTGTTATTACAGACATAATGCTCCAAATTGGGATTTTAGATGGAAACAAAGAACAATATATATAAAACTAGTAATAGCCAGGAAAAGCCAACAACTAACAGCCTGATCACACTTTCAAAGATATTTATCTCTATAAAGGCAATTGCTATGTTAGTTTAGGTGATCTGTCTAGCCTGGCCCTACTTCTGCCTTTATTTCCTGCCAGAGTAGGAATTTGCTAGTATTTCACAGTGAAAGAAAGAATTAAATGCTATATTTCAGGAATTCTTTCATTTCAAGTATGAGATATCACTGCAATAAAATTAAAGCATCAAAGATATTCGTGAATTTCTTCCAATTCACAATAACATTTTAACTTTTCTGATATCACATTTGTTATAAAAGTGACATACTTCTCTACCATTCCTTTTTATTCTGGAAAGTGGATTTGTCTTTCAAGTTATAGTTTCTTGAAATACAGGGATTAGAATGTAAGGATTAGAATTATATCTGCCTCAGAAAGGTATTGAAATTAGGTTCTGGAAATCCATCGGTACTTTTTCTACTGCTTTTATTTTGACTTCTCCTTGCTTGTTTGTAGCTCTTTTCTCTTTTTTAAGTGCAGCCATCACTTTTCTCTAGTACATGTGGTAGGTGGGAGAAGCGTAAACCACATCTACTGAGCTTATGTGTTCACCTGAAGAAAGTCTCACTCTCTCTCTCACTCTTATCTCTCACCCATTCACTCTTTCTCTCTCTCTGTCTCCTTCTCTCTTTTTCTTTGTCTTTCTCTCTAAAAATTACAAATTCCAGGAACAGGATTCTGACTTCGGGTCCTGAGCCCAATCTAGCTCCAACATTCAGGGCCATTAGGTGGAGTGCAGTTTACTTTTCTGGATAGTTGTAGGAAAGCTAAAGGATTTTGTGAGCTGGAAGGACAACTCCCAGAAAACCCAGAAGTGTTTACTTGCAAAAAGAAAACCAAAACATCCCCCATTATTGTAAAGCCAAAGTAGGTCAAGTTTTCTGGTTTCTTACCTGTCTGTTACTTGTTCCTTGTCTCAAGTTATGATTCGTTCTGGTCTACAACAACCCATGACCACGTTTTCCAGAAATAGAAGATAAAAATCTATATTTTCTCTAAGTAGATTTTCTGCATAAAGATATAGAAAAAGAATAAGCAGTTAAATTCCAAATAGTTCTTCATTAGTCTATATATTTATTTAGAAAATCAAAATTAAAAAAAAATTTCATCTGAATGTTTCTTATTACATTGGCATGACCGAAATATCATATTGAATAGTGGAATACATTTAGAAAGTTAAAATGCAGCATTTCATTAGAACTTCAATTTTTTTTTTCTTTTACCCATCTTTTCTTTTCTCTGCCTCTCTCTCATAGATAAGATTTTAAAACATGTTCCTGATCTATTTCCCACAGAGTTATGAATTACTCATATTTAATATTTTCAAAGACTTTACTACATATCTTTGTTTTATGAAGGGACCGTGGGCAGCTTTGTAGAACATTATTAACCAAGACTCATATTAACCAAGACTGCCATGTTCTTTTACATACTGGCATTCACTGGAAATTCTTTTGTATAAGTTATTGGCAAGCAGGACCTGCTGCATAATTGGTGGAACTTAGAGAAAAATGAAAATGCAGAAATCTGTGTTCAAAAATTAACACTTTGTTCAAAATTAAGAATTTCAAGATGGTGAGAGAGCATTAAACTGAATGATTACTGGTGCCCTTCTATGGGCAGGGCTCTGTGTGACGGTGCTGAGTATTGCAACTTTGTGCTCTATGCCCACAAAACCTGCCCCGTTGCCCAGTGCCAGAGGAGATAGGCAATTCACCTTGAAGTGTTATCAAGTCACCTTTAAAACTATTTGCCCAATAAATGAACACGACAACTGGTGTTCAAATGACAAGCATAACTTTATAATCACAAAGTTGAAAAATATAATGACTTACAGAATATGATATTCATATATATTATATTCACATATAATTTGTTGAGATGGAAACAATGCCCCATATTCCTATATAATTTGTTGAGATGGAAAGAATGCCCCATTAAAAAGAAATTCTTGTAATAAACAGACAATATTTTATTTCATAATCTTTTCTCAATAGAGAAAAGCAATGTTCAGTGAAAAATAATTTTCCTAGATATTTCTAGTCCAGGAGAGAAGCAAAAGATTTCTAATTCAGGTCTCCAAACAGAGCTAGGAATTGTGATGCTCAGAGATATCTCACAATTGCATTTTATCTGTAGCAGCAAATATGCAAATGTAGTAACATATTTGAAGTCCGTAATCAGATGTAAACTTTAATAGTACAAGCTAAGAACCAAAGCCTTATCCTGATTGGTGGCTCTTATCTATCAGATGAGGAGGAAGGGTTGATAGGGAGTATCTCTAGGCTTTCAGTGGATGTAAATTACATGTCAAGTAACAGTGCCCCAATCCTCTGATAAGGAGAGTGAGACTGCATAGATAAGAAAGAGAGAAGACAGATAAGGGGAGCAAACAAGAGGAGAAAAGAGCACAGGAGACTTAAACCACCATGCTGTGGTTTTCTGAGTAAATACCAGACCATTTAATTTCTGAGAAAAGCAAGACATTGGAATAATAAATCCAGACAAAAGGCATAAATGGATAGCAAAAGATCTGGATTTTAAGCCAAGTGTTTCTATTAACTGTGTGTCCTTGTGCCAACTTTCTATTTACCACTGCTTTTGTTTCCTCTTATGCAAAGGGAAGAAATTAAAGTAGAATAATATTCAAGATCTTTATAGTTCTAAATTTATGAATCTAATTCTGACAAAAGTATGGAGACCATGTATGGGTCTAAAAGGATAACCCTTTGGCATTCTTCTCCTATTAATGGGTTGACAATACCTTGTTAATGTGATATAATACCTAATATTCCTTGGAGGGTGAAGAAGTTTACTTTTTTCTTAAATTCTAGTATCTTTTCTCTGAAACCTTAAACTTGTACACAGTGGGGGAAACAGTCTAATGATGACACAAATATATTTGTAGAAAAAGGTGTTGGATTTTCCTATCTCTTACTCTGGCAAATTTATTGACATCTATTTTATCCAACATTTGCTGATTGCCTGTTTGCCCCACATAAAGCTAACCCTTGGAAATACAGTGGCAATTAAAACAGGATGGTACTAGGCCCATGTAAGGTTAGTGAAACATGATTCTTCATATGAAAATAAAAGAGAAAACATTTAATTTTGGGGGGGTTAACTACTTAGATGACTAACAAATATATCAGGTATCCTATCAGGGTGTTTAAAAGAAAAAAAGTATGTAGAGTTTCAGATTAAGATCTAGGATCTGATATTTGCTCCCTAAAACTCAAGGATGTATCTACATTCTTTCACCTTTGAACTTAAGTAAGTGGAAGCAGTATGCCATTTCAAAAATAATGATATCATCTTCTGAATGAAACAGGAAAGGGTGATAAATTTAGAGGCAAAAGTGGATTCTATAACTAGACAGTCAATTAAGCTGGTAAAGTAGGTTACCTAAAAGAGTAAGAAATAGAGTCCATGAATTTTGGAACTAGGACCACCTTCAATGTTAATTATTCTAATCTTGTTTTATGGGTAAGAAAACTAATGTCCAGAGAAATCATGTGTCTTGATCAAGGTCACCTGGCTTTAAGAGTAGGAACCAGGAATGCAGGTGAGATTTGTCCCTCACTACAGTAAGTACCTGTAAAAGTAGCTACTTCAGTGCTGCACTGAAATGCACATTAATGTAAGTTTGATATATAATGTGATAGAGGAAAGCATAGCACATTTATTTGTAGGAAATTAGCTGTAAAAAAAACCTGCTCTAATTGAAAATCTTGTCTGAAATATCTAAGAGGAAGGAGAAGTTTTTCTTATACCTAGTCAAGATTAGTTTTTGGAAAAGTATGGAGACCCTGGATGGACTAGAAGGATGACCTTTTGTCATTCATTCCTCTCCTATTAACGGATGGGTGAGCAACACCTTGTTAATGTTATATAATACCTTATATTCCTTGTACCCTGCAGAAGTTTACTTTTTTAAAAAATTCTATTATCTTCTCTCTGAAACTTTAAATTTGTACACAGTTGGGGAAAGCAGTTTAATGATGATATAAATATATGTTTACCAATCAAATGAGGATATGAAATATTTTAATTCCCAATTGTTTCCTAGAAAGAGTTAGAATATAATTTCATATGCAATGCTGAATGGGTTCTGAGAAATAGAGAGTTCATTTATCACTATTCGGGACTCGAGTAAGATTTTTACATATGGCTTTGTTTTTTATTTATTACATTTCAAAAAGCATATCTGACAGAATAAAAGGAAAATTTTCAGAGAAAACTTGAATTTATACTAATTAATTATTCTTAGATAGCTGATCCTGCAACGAACCAAAGAACCACAAAAGATAAAGCTAGATCATAGATGTTAATTAGAGTAACAATTCCAAACCACTTTTCTACCTTAGCTACAAACAAGTTCATGGAAACCATTTCAAGTGTTCCTTAGAAGTTTCTAAATGTTGCTGATGACCAAGGCTATCAGCAAGGGAAGATAATACAGGTAACAGAAGTCATGTTTCTATTGACTTTATTTATAAGGGAAGAACTATAAGGATATTGAAGGGGGAAATTCATATCGTGTGGCACAGTAGAATGCCAGCAATTACTTCCAATCTGGGGCCACCCTAGTGAACAAGAATAGCTTTGCCCAGAACCATGATTCTGGATTTTGAGATTCTTACCCTTAACTTCATATATTATGGACTTCTCTTTTTATGCTTGTAAAGCATAACATGTTACAGCTGGAATACAGTTAGGAGATCATATTCACCTGTCTCTTCATTTTACAGTTGAGGAAATTGAGGTCCAGCAATATATCATATGTATTCCAGGTCACATAGATCATTACTAGATGAATTTACAGTGAGGTAAATCTAGTTACGTGCATAAGTGAATAAATTAAGGATTTTGAGATGAGGAGATTATCCTGATTGTCTGGAGAGGCTCAATGGGACAATAAAAGATTTGCCAATAGAAGCAAGAGGCTGGAGTGATGTGAAGAGGGAGCCCTGAGCTAAGGAAAGCAGTTGGGTTCTAAAAGACGGAAAAAGGAAGAAGCTGGATTCTTCCCAAAGCCTCCAGGAGGAATGCAACCCTCCTAACACCTTGATTTTAGACTTCTGACCCTCAGTACTGTAAGAGAATAGATTGTCATAAGCTGCTTGATTTGTGATAATTTGTTACAGCACACATAGGAAACTAAAATAGGTGCTTTTTCTAAAACATCATGCTATCACAATCTAGCCATATTTGTATTAATTCGCTTAATGCTGTACAGTGGAAAAATATTTTTATTTTATTTTAATCTTTTTTTTTTGAGACAGAGTCTGACTTTGTCATCCTTGGTAGGGTACCATGGCATCATAGCTCACAGCAACCTCAAACTCTCTTGGCCTCAAGCAATCCCCTTGCCTTAGCCTCACTGGCAGCTGGGACTACAGGCGCCCATCACAATATCCGGCTATTTTTAGAGATGAGGTCTTGCTCTTTTTCAGCCTGGCCTTGAACTCCAGAGATCAAGCAATCCACTTGCCTCAGCTTCCCAGAGTGCTAGGATTATAGGCATGAGCCACTATGCCCAACCAGCAAAAAGTGTAATTATCTTACTTTTGGACTTCCTAGATGTTTAGATATCCTTAAAGATAGGCAAAGTCTGTTATTTATCTCTTTGTCTTTGGAACCCAGAGAATTGTATATGACTCTAGAGATTTAAATGAATAACTATGATGCTGACACTTACTGAAACATATCTAAACTTCATTCATAAGGTGATTTGCCAGACATTCAATAAATATTCACTGAGAGCTTTCTAGGTGTCAGGCACCGTGCTAAATACACATAAATGTACAAAACTCTGGCAATACTTCTTTTTGTGAAAATTTTAGCAGCTGTAATTTTGTTACAAGATGACAGGTTTGACCTCAAGTCAACCCAAAGGAAAATATTAGTATTTTCTATCTGTGTATTGGTTCATGATTTAAGTCCAATAGGAACAAGTAGAATGCAAGTGGAACAGTTTCTCAAAGGAAATTCATTTCCTACTTTGGCTTCTCAAATCATATACTCATATGTGTGTGTGTATGTATAGTATGTGTGTATATAAGAATTTTTCATATATACACATATATATGTATGTATGTATGTATGTATGTATGTATGTATGTATGTACACACACACATAAGAATGATCCTCTCGAATTTAATACAACTATTCCAAATAATACTGAAAACATTCTTTTTCTCATAAGGAAATAATCCAAATCATGTTCATTTTTCCATCCAGTCCTAAATTTCTTATTTCTGGTAAATATGCTTATGCCTAAATGTGGCTCTTCACATGAACCCCGACTATAATGAAAAGTGTATCCATCACGACATGCATAATATGCAATGGTGAAGAGAAAAGAGGAACCTGCAGTTAAGTTCCTGCCCTTGGGTTAAGTGGAGAAGTGAAGGGGAGGGATAATAAGAGCTTCTTGCTCTTGTCACAGCATAGATTTCCTAGCCAGTTTGACTCTGTACTCATCCCATGGAATTTACAAGAGATTGTTTCTAGAAACCCTGGGAATACTAAAATCTAAAAATTCTCAAGTCACCAATATGAAATGGGGTAGTATATGTATTTGCATATAACCTATATATCCTCCCAAGTCATCTTCAGATTATTTAACATACCTAATACAACATAAATGCTATGTAGATAGTTGTTATAGTGCATTTAAAAAATTATTTTTATTGTTGTATTATCATTTTTTAACATTTTTATTTTTTTCAAATAATTTTGATCTGTGGTTGGTTAAATCCAAACATATAGAGCCCATGGATACACAGGGCTGACTGTGTCTGTGTTCTGTGAATGAAGATGGTTATCCTTGAATAGGAGAGGGGTTTGTGCTACTCTGTTAATCCACTCCTTTTGGGGAAATGATAGCCAGAGGATTATTATCCGATTTGAAAATCATAGGTCCCTACTTGTTACTCACTTAAACTAATTTATTTGATTTCAGGGACTTATATCCTAGAAATTTCATTCACTCAAGGTGTGACTCAGACCTTATCCTAAATTTTATCTCCTAACATCCTAAAGGTGCACATGACTAGAATCCAATCAAACTTGCTTAAATATGAAGGGATTTTTCTGGTTGAAATAACTAGGAAATCCAGGGCAAAGTTGGCTCCTAGTAGGTCTGGTCCTAAGAATTAAAAATATATAATCAGGTCATTTCCTCTTTGTCTCTCTATCTCAGACCTCTTCTTGTTATGTCTAATTTTTTTTCTGCCAAAGTGATTATTCCATATGGCAAGAAAGATGGCTGTTAAAAGATTCCAGTTCCACCTTCTCAGTTCTCATCAATCTTAGAGGATAGAGTTTCCTATTTTTTTAAACTTTTGTATGTAAAACTGAGAATAACTTCATGTCGATTGGGTCTGATTCATGTAACAACCCCTATAAGCAGGGTGGCAGAATACTATTATAACTGAGAGATACTTCTTCAAATGAAATTGGCAAGCTGGGAGAGAGAGACATAGCGACAGATACAGAGAGAGAGAAAGAGGAGTTGTAGGAGAAGGTAGGGAGATATAGAATCTGTTTTTTAAATGTTTGCTGTAATAGAATTGTTAAAAAAAATGCAAATCCAAAAATATTTTATGTATTTATGATAATATACATGTATGTACTGACTGAGGATGTTAGCAAAGGAATTCTGTTTGATGTGGTTCATAAAGATGATATATGTTAAATTACTTGTTTGACATTTTAGCCTCATCAATTGAGTATAATCTTAGCCTTTGAAGTCATGCATAGGAAATGAGGATATTGGTCCCTGTATTTGGACTTTGTCATCCCCATCTGTTCCTTGATAGAGAGAAAGAAGGAAAGAAGGGAAGAAGAAAGTTGTGACATATTTTGATTCTTCAAAGATCTTCTTAGATATTTAGTTCTATGAGCAAATTTTCTTTGAGCTTGTTGAAACTCTCATACTTGGAAAATAAAGAATTCTAATATACTATTTAATGTAAGTTAAAGATTAACTAGATCATGTATGTGAGTCATATCCTTCTTACACAGATTGGAAGGCTGAGATTTCTTTTATTAGTTATATGAGATACCATACCAAACTGTGTCCTTACCTATTGACACATTGCTCAGTGTCTTTATCTTCTGGGAGATAAGAAATGGAAATCTCACCCTTTGTTTTCTGTTCAATTTATTTTCAACTATTTTTTTTTTATAATGATCTCCTGCATAATTTTTTGGCAGAAATGTGTTTCATTGCTATTTGCATAGATTGTAAATATCTGTTTTGTACTTTACATTAAAATTCAATAAAGCAAATTCAATAAATGTTTGTTGAACTGAATTAGAACACACACATATTGTATCTATATGTACACATTCATATTGACTAAATATTCCCTTTTGGTTATTAATGTTTATCTTAGAGTCACATCTCTGCATTGGCTGCATTAATTACTAAGTGCAAAACACTGTAACATTTGCAAATAAAAAGGCTTAATAATTGAATCTTAAGAGTATAATAAAATTCATATATTCTTGAGAAATCAGAAATTAAAACCAACTCATGTTCCATGTTGACCTGAGAAAAAGTAACAAATGTTTGCATGAATAATTGTCTTAGAGCTCTCCAGCCCTATTATTAAAAAGATGAAAAATAATAGATGTTGATGAGGATGAGAAGCAGAGGGAGCTCTTACACACTATTGGTAGGAATGTAAATTATTGCAACCTTTGCGGAAAGCAGTATAGAGATTTTTCAAAAAACTAAAAATAAAACTATCATAAAATATAAAAATCCCACTACTTTATCTTTGCTTAAAGGAAAAGAAATCAGAATATTAAAAACAACTGCACTTGCATGTTTATCTCAGCAGTATTCCCAGGGCAAAGATATGGAATTAGCCTAAGTGCCTATCGATTGATGAACAGATAAAAAAAATGTGGTAAATATACACAAAATGGAATACTATTCAGCCAAAAAAAAAAAAAAAAAAAAAAGAATGAAATCATGTCTTTTGCAGCCACATGGATGGAATAGGAGGTTATTATCTTAAGTGAAACAAGTCAGACACAGAAAGTCAAATAACACAAGTTCTCAAGTGGGTACTAAAGAAAGTGTACACATAGATGTAGAGGGTACACATGGAATAATAAATAATGGAGACTTGGAGGAATGAGGACATAGAATTATAAATTGTGCTGTAACAAACCTTCAAGTGCAGGAGTGTTTTTGATAAAATGATTTCTTTTCCTTTGGGTAGATACCCAGTAATGGAATTGCCAGATTTAATGGTAATGTCTGCATTTCTTTGTGGAATCTCCGTACTGTTTTCCATAAAGGTTGTACTAATGTGCTACGAGCACTGTATCAGTGTTCCTGTCTCTCTGCATCCACACTTCTATTGTTTTTGACCTTTATAATGTCCATTCTGATAGGGGCAAGGAAGCATCTCAATGTGGTTTTAACTTGCATTTCCCTGATGATTAATGATGTTGAACATTTTTTCATGTTTGTTGGCTGTTTGTCTATCTTCTCTTGAAAAACTTTTGTTCAGATCTTTTGCCCATTTTTAAATGAGAGGGTCTTTCTTTCTTTCTTTCTTTTTTTGCTCATTTATCTGAATTCTTTGTAGACTCGATACAATCTCTTGTTGGATGTACAATTTCCAAATATTTTCTCCTATTGTATAGGTTGTCTATTCAATTGCTGATTATTTTCTTCACTGTGTAGAAGCTTTTTAAATTAACTAAGTCCCATTTATTTATGTTATGGCTGTATTTGCTTTTTTGGGTCTTAGGCATAAATTCTAGGTCTAGGCTGATGTCTAAAAGAGTTTTTCCTATGTTTTCTTTTAATGTTTTTATGCCTTATATTTAAGTTTTTATGGTTTTATGCCTTATGTTTAAGTCTTTTATCCACTTTAAATTATTATTTTCTTCACATGACAGGATTCTGTCATGGATGTTTTATCCATTCACATGATAGGGATTCTGTTCCATTCTTATGCATGTGGCTCTCCAGTTTTCTCAGCACTATTTAAGAATAAGACTTCCTTTCCCCCAGTATATGTTGCTGTCTGCTTTGTTAAAGATGAGATGGTTGTAGGCAGATGATTTTATATCTGGGTTTTCTAATCTGTTTCATTTCTTTTTAATATAGGCCAAATTCCTATTCATTTTATTATGCCTAAGGAATCTCTCTACTATATTTTATAATGCAGATCTGCAAACAATGAACTTTTTTTATTTTTCAGTTCATTTCATCTATTTTTGCATCCCATTATGATAAAAGAACAGTATTACTTCAATTCTTTTAAGTTTCTGAGATTTATTTTACAGATTATCTTGGGGAATATTCTATAAATCATCTTTTGAAATGATTTAAATATTATATTTAAAATTAAATTTACCTACATGGTTACTATTTCTAGTTTCTTCTATCCTTTTTGTAGAGCCATATTTTCATTTGCTATCATTTTATTTACCCTAAAAGACTTTTTCTGACATTTCTTGAGGTGGAGGTCCAGAAATTCTAGAAAATCCCTTGTGGACGGGCCTACATTGTTTTTCACCCTACCTTCTTCCCCAGATCATGTATTTTAAATGTTAAATCTCCAGTGTTTACAAAAGTGATTAACATCTTTTAGGTACAAATTATATATTTATTTACATAAAAAATGAAAAAGATCTGCTTTAGCTAATTAAGTATTGAGAAAAACCTGTTGTTTTTTTGACCTTGACTCAAATTTCTATCTTTACTTCCATCCATGTTTAAAATGGCAATTGCTCTCTGGAAATCCTTTTATTTATTACTATTTTTCTTTTTTTTTTTTACTTCATAACGGTGAACAACTGCCTAAATGATCATTTTGATACCCTTCCATTTCACTAGGTACAACACAAAGATAAAATACAGTATTATGTAAAGGTTCTTTCAAAAATACTGCGATTTTCTTATATTTCATTTTTTAGAAATCTAATATACTGAAGTCAGAAAAAGGCAAAGGAATATTTCATAACTTGAGCAAAGATGAAAGAAAATTCTGATGCTCTCCTTGCTTGAGTACTAAGAATAATATTAAGTAGTACAATTGTGTCATCATAAGAGTATCACAAAATTGAAAATCTGAAAGATAGAATTAAAAGAAGGATAGACTATTTTTAATGACTGAGAAGAGGCTGACTCAAAAAGGAAATAAAAGAGAGAAAAACTGAGTATTTACACAGTAGTGAAAGTGTCCAAGAAAGGAAATTTTGCTATCTCGAAGACCATTCTGAAAAGCAGCAGCCATGGAAAAGGTACTGCATTGAAAGTGTAGAGACCAGGTCTGTTAGGGGCTCATGTATTTAGCTGGCTGGGATAAACATGGTGATGCAATTACTTTCTTAAACTCAGCTGTCATAGAAGCTGCATTTTTTGGAGGCTTCATTAGATCCCTGAATGCAAGCCAATTTTGCATGTTTCTCTGAATATGTGTGTGTGTCTTTCTTATATGTATAATACTAAGTTAATTTATGATCCGGGTACCACCCTCCCCTTCTGCTAGTTTACATCACTTCACAGTATTAGAAGAAAGAAGTTGAAATTTTGCCAAAAATGTACTAATGGAGGAAATGACCAGCTAATGCTTGGTAAGTGGATACATTTCAATTTTTAACTTATTGATTAGCCTCGTGTGCACAGCCCTCTCAGTTGATAAACACAGGGAGGCGGAAGCAGATTCAGATATAAAAACCATTCGGAATTAACCCCAAGATCTTATTACCAAACTAAAAGGAGACTGAGAAATCCTAAAAATGCTCCCAGATTTTACTGGATATAGAAAATAAATTTTAAAAGATAATGTTGGTAATTCTTATGTATACATTTTATCCTATAATTCATTTTTCTGCTTTCTTGGTCCTTAAACAAAGTAGTAAATAATTCATAGCAATTTAACAATTTATATAATTGGATAATAATACTTAGTGTCTTTTTCTGTCTATAATTTCATTATCTAATATTTCTGAAATGTTACAGTCATGAAAATCTCTAAATATTTCTAACGTTAGGTAAAATATTTTCCTATAAAATAAGAGGGAAAATGTCAATTGGATTTTTTCTTTAATTGATGGGAAAATACATGGTAGCATAATAGAAATTAGTGAAAATTTGGGGATATGATTTAATTTTAGTAGCTCTCAAAACCTATGAGACTGTATCATAAAGAGAAGCAATGTAACATAAAAATTAATATAAAAAGACAGTAAACTGGACTAGTCTTTTATTTTTATTTTGCTTTAAGTATTTAATCTAAAAATAATACTCAAGTCAATTCCAGTTTAAAAATAAAATGCTTATCAAATTTTTATACAGGTAAGCTATTTACCTTTCCATTCTTAATCATTTAGAGCTGTTTTTAACAAACTAGCTTGAGATGTTTGGCAAGGTGACAAGCAAGAGGAAGAGAAATGGCATGATTATAAGATGCAGTTATTAAATCTATTTTGCAACACAATTATTTTTAGAATGTTTTTGTAATAATATTTTTATGAAATGCACAGAGAAGAATACTTTTGGATTGTTTATAGACTTTTCAAATTTGTCTCCATGTGTTGAAATAATTAGCGATGGTTATATTTACTTGGTGCTCTTGAAATAGTTCCATCAGTACAATCAGGTACAGCATTTTCTAGAAAAGACATTAGCCATTTCATTGTCTCAATTTGGTTTCTAGAATGGCCTGCACCTCAATTAGATTTTGAATGGAATGAAAGTTTTCTCTAATTCACATGAAATACTGTGCTTAATTATAATTGGGATATGATAAATTACTTGCATAGAAGTGACTAGCACTTCCTGTGAGTGCCAGTGCAGTTGGCCATCCCTGACTAGATGATGTCCAGGTGGACACAGTGAGCTACAATTATAGGCAGACGTAAACCCACAGCTAATGTGAACTGCAACCTCTGTAGGTAGTATAAATGAAGAAATAACAAATTTGTTTTGTTTTATTTATGCACGTTCTCTTAAAACCAGTGATTGAATATAATTACTCATTTATATTGGATCTTAAGACACATATTTGATTTTTATGTGTTTTCTGCTTCAAGACATAAAGGCAATATTTAAAACAAATGTAATTTAGACTAAAACATGATATGTTGAATGAGCATTATTTGTAAAAGAGGGAATACAGGCAATAGGAAGATGAGAAATACATTGCACTTATCTAGTGGGAATAAGGATTTAAGGAAACATTTTTTGGAGAAAAAGTTACAAGGCAGAGGAGCCAAAGTGGTGGGGTAGGAAAAGCAAAGGCAAGAAAAGAAGAGTATCAAGGGAGAAAACACGCAGAGGTATGGAGTACTGTGAATTGTTTTTAACACATAAGTGTGGATTGCAAAGGTACAAGCGTTATTCTATCAGACAGACTTTGAGGGTGGGTCAAGCTGCCATACGCAATATCTAATTGTTTTGGTAATAGAAAGCCCACTTATTGATAATAAAATTACAATGCAAACCTGCATGCACAAAAAGAAAACCATAATTTTTGCAGTAGCAATGTATGGCCTGTTAGTTGTACCAAGGAGAAAATATGCAAAAAAATCTGAGTTTTTTTCACATAAAATTACACCATCCTATAGTGAAGGAATATGACTTATGTACTTAAATGGGTAGACTAGAAATTGTGAGCAAAGAGAGAACTTCCAAGTTTAATGTTCTGATGTCCCGTCTGCATGGTCAAGGATTTAATCAGTTAGATGCTAAATAGCCCATCCTGTAATTACTTGACCCCGTTTCCTCATTTAGGCTTCTCATGTACCACTTTTCATACATAAAACTTCAATGTCTTGGTAGGTTCGTGCTGCTACAAGAAAATACCTGATACAAGGTAATTTATAAATAGCAGAAATGTGTTCCTCACAGTTCTTGAGGCTCTGAGCTCCAAGATCAAGGCACTGACAGGTTCAGTGTCTGGTGATCCCCATTTCTGCTTTCAAGATGGCACCTTTTGCAATATCCTCACAGGGCAGAAGGGATGAGAGGGAAAGGTGTGGAAGATGTGATGAGCTCCCTCACCTCCTTTACCTTTTATAAAGGCATTCATGAGTTGGAGCTTTTTAAAGTGCACTGCATCTTGAAACTATCAAACTAGTGATTAAGTTTCAAACATGAATTTTGGGTGGCACATTCAGACCACAGCACTCAGGTACACATATCAGAAACGTGCAGTTGGAAACACATGTATGCTCCCTTGAAGAATACTCTATATGGGGATCAGAGTTACCTAGAAAGCCTTTCACTCAGAATTTCCTCCTTCTCTTACCTGTACTTTGAATTGTTGGGTGTCTTTGTGGACGAAAACCAAATAGGGAGCCAACAGCTCACGGCAGTGCACAATCAGATGATGATCCAGGATCCTTTTGGGTAGAAAACTAATCTATTGATATATTAATAGATGTACTTAATCAAAGCCCAGCATGATTTCCTGGAGTGCAGTTCCATTAGATTCTTACCCAGATCCAAGTTTTCTTAGTTGATTGCAGGCATGTTTTAAAAATAGAAGAATCATTTTTCCCTCAAGGAAATATAGAGAATTACCTAGATAGCACAAAAGAAAACATTTTATCCAGAGAAAAATAAGTTTCAAATGTGTGGGTATCATAAAAACTGCTTCCTACACGTCCTTTATGACGTCCAGAAAGATAGATGAAGTGACATTTGTAAGATGTATGTTTGACTGTGGTACAGCCAGGGTCTGATAATAGGATAAAACCATTTAAAAAAAATTGTATGACTAGCATTTGTAACAGGTACAAGAACATAGGAGGCTCGACCACTGCTTGAAAATATTTTCTTCTGTTCTGTAAAGTTGCCATTTGCTCTATTGATTATTTCCTTGGTTGCAAAGTAGCTTTTTAATTCAATCAACTCGCACACATTCCTGTTGTTGATGTAATTCCCTTTGGGGTCTTCTTCATAATTTTTTTTTTTTTCCCTAAGATGATATCTAGAAGAATTTTCCCAAAATTTTTTCCTAGAATTGTCATGACTTCATGACTTTCATTTACGTTCTTTATCCATCTTGAATTAATTTTTGTGAGGAGTGAGAGGTAGGGGTCCTGTCACTATCATTTGCTACTGATTTCTGTAAGTTTACTTTGAAACCTGAGCCTTTTCTAAATATGTTTATCAATTCTAGGAATCTCTTGATGGAATCTTGGGTGTTTGCTAGGTGGAAGATCATATTGTCGGCAGTAAACGATACTTCAACCCCTTCTTTCCTGATTTGGATACTCTTAATTTCCCTCTTGCCTGATTGCTCTGGCAGGACTTTTATTCAGCGATATGTTGAGCAGAAGTGAAGACAGGAGGCATTCTTGTCTCGTTCTACTTCTTAGAGGGAATATTTTCAGCTTTTCTCTCTTTGGTATCATGCTGGCTGTGGGTTAATTTCTATCTTTAAGGACTAAAGTATTTCTCTTACCTCAGCCTCCCAACTAGCTGGGACTACAGGTGCCTGCCACAATGCCCAGCTATTTTTTGGTTGTAGTTGTCGTTGTTTATAGCAGGCCTGGGATCGTTTCAAACCCTCCAGCTCTGGTTCATGTGGCCAGTGCCCTAGCCACTGATCTATGGGCACTGAGCCAAGAAAGTGGCTTCTTGAGATGGAATCTACTCCTAGTGAAAATGCTGTGAACATTGTTGCAATGACGACAGAGGATTTTGACTATTACATAAACTTAAACTCAGTTAATAAAGTAGTGGTAGTATTTGAAAGGGTGAACTCTAAATTTGAAAGAAGTTCTACTCTGGATAAAATCCTATCAAATAACATTGCATGGTACAGAGAAATATTTTGTGAAATGAAGAGTCTATTCAATGAACTTCACTTTTACCTTATGGTAAGAAATTGGCACAATCACCACCGCAATCAGTCAGTGTCATCCACATTTAGGCAAGACCTCCACTAGCAAAGAGATTAACATTTTTCATTAATACAGTATTTTTAATGAAACTACATATAATGCTATGCATACTTAATAGCCCATAGTGTAAACATGACTTTTATATGCACTGAAAACACAAAAAAATTTGTGTGGCTAGCATTATTGTAATATTTGCTTTATTGAAATGGTATAGAAAAGAACCTGCAATATTTCCAAAGTAAGATTGTGTATATTTTGCCGTTTCTTTTCTTCTTTCATTTCAATAAGGTAACATTCAGAAAATCAAACCAAAATAGCCTCTTTTTGTTGTATACTTACATTGTACTCCACAAAGACTTTCCATAAACTACAAACAAATGAATCTAAAAGATTATATATTTTACCTAAAGAAGATAACTACTTATTCAAAGTATGAATAAGAATTCTAAGGCCTAGTTTATTTCTAACAATGATGATGTTCACTAAGCATTCTCAGAGAGAAAGAACAAATTACAGGAAAATAAGCACAAATTAGAGTGTTTTTATTATCAGTATAAAAAACATATTTGCTACACAAAAGAACAAATTTTGTGAATGAATTAAAATGAGGTTTTCTCCAAATTAGATGAATGAATGAGATTGCTCCATGCTCAACAATAGGCTCATAACTATTTCATGGTAATCACATGGCTGTTAGTTTGAAATTCTTGTGATTCTATGTGAAATTCTGTTACCCATCCACATGGTATTTTGTTAAAGGAAGTACATTATTTGCTTACTCTATTTTGGCTAACAAAAATGCAAATAACCCAACTTCTTTGCATAACTGCTAAGCATGAAGAAATTGACATCAAATTTGGGGGGAAATATGCTGCTTGTTTGACAAAAAATGCTGATTAATTCGTAAAGATTTTTTGTTTGTTTCCCCCCTAGTGCCTACTATATAAATATGTATAAATAATTATTATTTAGGGAATAAAAGAATGTAAGTGAATGTAATGTGAGTTTTTTTTTTTCTTCTTATAATACATATCTTCTTTAAAAACGTAATTTATTGAATGAAGGAAAAAATAGTAAAAATAATTAAAAAAGGCCACTGATGCTCTCTGACAGCATAACTAATTAAATTATTTAGTCCATTAATATTTAATACAATTTATTAATATGTTTGGATATAAGTTTATCTTTGTATTATTTGTCTTCAATTTATTCACTTAATTTTTGTTCTGTTTCAGCTTACCCGTCTTTTGAATTTTTAAATTTCACATAATTCAATTTTAGTATATTTATTGTTTTTAGCTATGTGATCTTACATATTTTTGTGTTACATTAGGGATTTTCATGTGCACGCATACTTTTTACATTCTACTTAGAGTTTATATTGTATTACTTCAGGACTCTAGTCTGTTTCACTGATGTAAGGTTTTATCCTGTGTTATAGGAATTTATTTCTTCAGTAAGTCCTTGGTCTTTGTTATTGGAAGAATGAACTCACTGACCACAGATCAGTGGTAAGATTGGATTTACTAGCCAGAAAGGAATAAAGAAGGAGTAATAAACACTAGAGCTTCTAGCAAAGGCAAAGACCCAAGTCACATCTCTGCCTGGGTCTTTTGTCAAGGGGTATATGTACAGCCTTGAGAGTTACATTTGGCCAGGACTTGGCAGGGGGAAAACACTTTTTCAAAGCAAATGAGCGCATTAAAAATGGATACAGTCCCTTCATGAAATTGCCCAGGCTTAGGAAATGGAGGGGGAGTCCCTGTTCAGCCCTGCATGAGGGAACCCTGCCACGCAGCCATTCTCAGCTTCAGAAGTTGTGTGGGAGAGAGGGGAGCTTCACATCTGTCAGTACTGTACTTTGACATAAGAGGAGAGAAGTGGCTGGGGAAGCAGTGCGGGCTGTGCCCTTATACTCTTCAACCACCTAGGACCTTGGGTTGCACCTGCCCTCTCTTCTCCTGCGCTCCCCCGCCTCCTGCCACACAAATACCCCCGCGCGGTGACACGGACTCGGCAGGTCCTTCTGGGAAGCCCACCTCAGCCTGAGCTGGGGTGCCACCCTCCCTGTATCATTTGATTCAATACCAGTTATCTGCACTTTTTAAACATGTGCTTAAAAATGAGCTACAGTGTACTCAACCACTGTGTACTTTTTCGTTATTGCCTTGTCTGTATTTGGCACTTCGTATTTTCATATTTATTTTAGAGCTGTCCTGTACAGTTTTGCCAAAAAAAAAAAAAAGTCTGCTGAGATTTTAATTGGGATTGCAACATAATGCAAAAATTTGGAAATAATTTCAACTTTATGATATTCATGCTTATGTCACTAAATAGTATGTATGACTGCTTTTAATTAGGTATTCAGAAACTAGTCTTGATAACTTTATTTTATTGTGTACAGGTCTTACCCAGGTTTTACTAGATTTGCTTTCAGTCACGTGCTAATTGTGATGTTGATGTTGATACAGCTGGCTGGAGCTGAGGAGAGGACCTGTAGTTTCCCCTCCCTGGGGTTGTTGGTGTGGTGGCAGCGGGCAGAGGAGCCAGCAGGTGTGGTGGGGCGCACAGGAGGCTCGAGTGGCCAGAGGGGCCAGTCAACTGCTGGGGGGACACTTCCAGGGTTGCTTGCTAAGAGAGTGCCGTGGTGTGGTCACCAGGCCTCTGTCTCACTACCCTTGCACTTGCAGCTTAATTAGGGGATAACGTCCCCCCCCATTTCCCAGGCCTGGCCAATTTCATGTAAGTCCCCTAGGCTTGGAAACTGAAGAAATTATATCCATTCATTTGTTGGGATATATATATCCCTACAAAAAGGACCAAGGGGGAGATTTTTTTCCTACTTGTGTTTTTCCCTTTGCCAAGACCTCTGGTGCTTTTTCTCTGTATTTTTTTCTGTAAAATAAATCCTGCCCTATCACTGATCTGTAGTCCATGGATTCATTCCTCCAATCCCTGAGACCAAGGACCTACTGAAGAAGAAATTCTGGTGACAAGGTTACTCTAAATTTCATAGTTTTAAATTGCTTATTTGGATTGTTTGTGAAAATAAAGATTAGATTGCTTTATAAAAATAAAATTGAATCTGCAGAGTTACCTTGAACACATTACATGTATGTTTTATTCTAATAGTTTAATTGTAATATTCCTAAGTTTACTCACTTTAATTAATAATGAATAATTGCAGACATCTGCTGGTTCTGCTGCCCACATCTGATGGGTTTGCCTTCAGCCCTCTGCCATCATTCCAGGTGAAACCACCCACATCTTGTCTCATCTGGTGCCATAGTCTTTCTATATTCTCTCTGAAATTCTCTAATTTCTCAGAGACATTGCAAACAGACTTTTTTTTTTTTTTTTCAAAATCAAATCTGAACATCTTAATTTTTTATTTAAAATCTTTAATGTCATCCTATTTGATTTTCAGCTGAATATTTTCTTTCTGGGAGCCATATTACACCTGCATCATACAACATACATGTTGACCAAGTAAACATATATTTGAGATAAACAACAAATATTTTGACCTATTTTATGGGATATGATTATATTTTTATAGTATGTGTTGTTTATTTCAGAATAAAATATAACTAAGCTTCTTCCCCCACACACATATTGTAGCAATTGGAAGCCCAAGTTCCTGTGTTGTAGTCTAGTAAAAAAATCAGATGGTCTGACACACGTGGAAACAATTATTGATGCAGATATGGACCTGTGGCCTAAGAGAGGACTAAATTCACACTGGACATTCTCTGGGTCTATATGTAATCATGTAATTTTGTATTTATCTATGATCTCTATCTGTAAGCTAGTGTAAGTTTTGGATTGCCTGTGGACATTTTTGTCTTGTGAAAAAAAACTAAAATAGAGGAAAGCTGATCTGAGAGAGAGAGAGAGAGAGAGAGATAGATAGATATTACTGATAGCTTCTGTTAGTCCCTGAATTCAGTTGAGAAAATAAATGAAGGCAGACCAAGTGAAAAAAAAGAAATGCTATTTATTCTGAACTTGCTGTGGCAGGGGAAGTCAGCACCTTCACTTTCATTTTGGCAGAGACACAGGTAGGGAGAAGAGGTAGGAAGGTTTTTGTTTGTTTGTTTGTTTTTTTGCAGTATTTGGCTGAGGCTGGGTTTGAACCTTTCAACCTGCCACATCCAGCATATGGGGCTGGCACCCTACTCCTTTGAGCCACAGGCGCCCCCTATGGGAGGAAGTTTTATAGTGGAAAAAAAGTGAAGGTTTCAGGTTTACCTGAATTTGAGGCTGTTTTATATGGGAAAATGTAGGCAAACTAACTAAACAGGAGTATTTTATTGGTTGGGTTATTGATTAGGAGTGTGCATTTGGCTTTCTCTGATCGGTCCTTAGCCATAGTCAAGAACAAAAATTAGGGAAGCTAATGATTCATCAAGTCCTAGCTTTTTGTTGCTGGCTGTTCCTGGGTTTATTTGGCTTCCTAGATTGTCAGTAGAGGTAGTAATTTATCTTTCTGTAAATCTGATTTACAGCAGGCTGGCATTCTGGACTGGTGACTTCAGATAAAGAGTTTGTTTCCATGGCAGGCCGATTCCAGCTGTGGGTCAGTGTTCTATTTTTATATATGGCCTGGTTATTGTCTATTGTATACTCAGCCTCTCACAGTCAAGTATAAATCATACAATTTCCAGTAACAGGGATGAATAAATGCTCCCTGTGCTTAATCTACTTTGAGGACTAAGTCAGTTGCTTGAAGAAGAATTCTGACTAATGGAAAACCTTTCTCCTCATTGTTCTGAGCATAAAAAGGCAAATTATCAACATGGCCTGTGATTCCTTGAGTAATTAGCCTCTGTCTCTCTAATCTATTTCAGCATCACTCTATCAGCAACTTACAGGCATTCAACTATCTTATTGACTTTCTTTCAATTCCAGTAATAAATGGAGCATTTCCCTCCCTCAGGGATTTTTCTCCTCTACTTTCTTTTTCTAGAAGCATTTTACACACACCTTCACCTCTTACTGAATTTGTCATGATCATTTTTAAATTAATTCTTTCACTCTGTTGATCTTTCAAGTAAATCAGTTCTTCAGAGAATTTTTTACTGACCTTTGAACAACTTTCAATCCCTATTGTACTCAGTTTTGTAAACCTGAACATCTCTGATAAATATCACACCACACTTATAATCAATCAATAAATTATTTATTTTTAAATATTCATCACCCTAAGGGTAAGGCTTCTTGACATTCTGTTATAGATAACTTGTTCAAAGGTGGTAATATACATTCATTCCACAAATGAAATGTATGGACAAAAGATTGTCCATACATTTTCTTCAAGTTCATGGATTATATCATCTGTCACAAAATGTTTAACTGTGTACTGGACCTCAGCACTTATAATTGTCAGACTTGTGGGTAAGAAATACTCATGGCCCTAACTACAGTACAGCCATTTTGGGAAATGCTGGTGGAATAAAGTACGCCAAAAACCAAACTGCATGATTATAGCAAACCCCTTCCTCAGCCCCTGGAATGCTTCAAGGCTAGTGTTTCTGGTAAACAACAGAAGAAAAACTTTTATTCTGGCCCTGGCTAGTGGCTAATAAGGGAGTAACTTCTAGATTTCCTTTGAGTGCAAAAATTAGTTTCTCTACAAAGATGACTACCTTTTGGAACCCCTTTCCCACCTTCAGCTCTACTGATAAGGAGTAATAAAAGCCCTTTATAGCTGTGTGAAAGCTGTGCTGGCTCCTGGTCAGACTCCAGTCTATTCTTTTTCAGCCCTTTTCTTCTATTTTCTTTTCTTTTCTTTTCTTTTCTTTTCTTTTCTTTTCTTTTCTTTTCTTTTCTTTCTTTCTTTCTTTCTTTTTTTTTTTTTTAATGAAATCATAGCTGTGTACATTAATGCAATCATGGGGTACAATGTGCTGTTTTTATATACAATTTGAAATATTTTCATTGAACTGGTTAACATAGCCTTCCTGGTGTTTTCTTAGTTTTTGTGCTCAGACATTTATATTCTGCATTTAGTAAGTTTCACTTATACCCTTCTAAGATGCACCGTAGGTGTGGTCCCACTAATTATCGTCCCTCCACCCATCCTTCCCTATCCCCTCCCCTCCCTTGCCCCTTTCCCCATATTTTTGTGCTACAATTGGGTTATAGCTTTCATATGAAAGCTATAAATTAGTTTCTTAGTAAGGCTGAGTACACTGGATACTTTTTCTTTCATTCTTGAGATCCTTTACTAAGAAGAGCATGTTCCAGCTCCATCCATATAAACATGAAAGAGGTAAAGTCTCCATCTTTCTTTAAGGCCGCATAATATTTCATGGTGTACATATACCACGATTTTTAAAGCTTTCCCCACCCAAGACTGTGCCACTCTCCTTTTTATGTACCCCTGTCCCATTCTACTACCGGTCCCCTGAAGGCTATCAGCTATGAAATACACATTTTCCTAAAATAATAACTTATTAGGTTAACGATGTATTTAGTTAGAAATATGAAATAATATTTAAGACAGAGTTGATGTAACCTCTGACTTTAAACTTTCTATAATACATAGATGATGTTAGTATTTGCATACCAGTATAACAAACCCTAATACTCTGTTGTCCCAAAGTATATTCAGTTTTAAATGGAAATATCTCTTTGGATTATCAAATATGTCTGAAATTTCCTTGTAATTTTCTATCACATTTCTGCATTTCCTTCTTTCATATCATAATTTAGATCATTTTCATTCTCTTCTGGGTATTTCATTAGATTGTTGCAAAATTTGATAATTCAGCACTTTTTGATATTTACATTGCAGGGGGAAATGGACAAGCAGAAGTAAAGCAAGAGAATTATAAGGACAGAAAGAGAAAAAATAAATGGAGGAAAGAAAGAAGAAAGGAAGAAGAATTAAAAAAGAGTTAGTAATGATAGGGGAATTTCTTCTTCAGTAGGTCCTTGGTCACAGGGGTTCAGAGAATGAATCCACTGATCACACATCAGTGGTAAGACAGGATTTATTTTACAGAAAACAATACAGAAAAAGCACCAGAGCTCCTGGCAGAGGGGCAGACTTAAGTCAGAAAATCTCCTCTCTCTGCCTGGGTTCTTTGTCTAGGGGTATATATATTCACAGGACTTGGTAACAAATGAATGGATTCAGTTCATTCTGCTAGGGCAAGGTCAATAAAGACATTAATGAATGGATTCAGTCAGTCCCTTCATGAAATTGTTCAGGCCTAGGAAACTTACATGAAATTTTCCGGGCCTAGGAAATGAGGGATGCCTGTTCACCCCTGAATGAGGGAACCCTGTATCACCATTAGGCCTATAAAATGCTCACAGTGGAGTAGTGCAGCCAGAGGAGAGTTTTTTAGTTTTAAGGGTTCTGGGGTTGGCACCAGTCATATTGCGGGCTGTTTGATGGTTTCCCTCAACTATCTAGGGACGCACTGGCTTCCACTTGATCCTCTCTGCCTCTCTGTACCTCTCGGCCTCTCTGCCTCACTTGATCCTCCAGCTCTGCCTCCCCTAGTCTGCCCACCAACACCACTGGGGTGGAGATGCAGAGTTGCGGCAGGTCCTCCCGGGTGGCTGGCACTGACCAAGCTGGGATGCACCTGCCCTGTATCAGCAGGAAAGCAGTTTAGTGTTATCCAACAAATTATTCTGATTTATAACTTCCATGGGGCCAGGGAATGTACCCAATTATGCGTGCGGAGAAAAATAATATAGATTCTGTCTATATAATTTCTTGTCGGTTATTTAGGTCTGTGGGATGAGACTTACAGTGTTCTCTTATACATATAATTATTTATAATTCATAAACAGTAATTTTCATTATATAAGTGAGAAAATTGGTGCTAACATGAGGAAGAGAAACTCTTACACTTTTCTCTTTTTCATATAATGGTGAAAATCGATTTATTTGATTTAGAGCATATAGTGATCTTGACTCCTAAGAAATGATGTTATATCAAGTGACAAAACACATTGGCTGTTTATTGAATTTTCAAGTTGTTGCTCTTAGTTATAGTTAAAGGAGTTTATAAGCTAATTGGTATGGAGACCAATCAATAGCAACAATTTTGGTTTATATAAAGCTATGGACTTATCTAGAAAAATTCCGTCTTTTGAGCAAAAAAAAAAAGTACATGACATTTTGCCACAGAAAAGTTAATTTCTCTCCAGTTCCAATTAGAACGACACACAATTTGAATTGAATTGCTTAATGTGTTATTCTTAAAAAAAAAAAAAAAAAGAAAGAAAAAGAAGAAGAAGAAGAAATGTAACTGAAAATGAAATGACCGTGATTTACTAATTTATTGCCGCAATACACTGAGAGACCAATAAAACTGGAAATCTCATGTCTGATGATGACTGGGGATGTCCTTGAGGATAAATCATTAATTTGTTTTGATGCCAGAGTTCAGGAAGCACCATGTGCTAATATTAGCTTTGAGGGAAGTTTCCTAATTAAGATCTCATAATAGTGAACCCTAACATTTAGCAATATTAATAGAGAAAGCTATAAGAAAAAAGAGAACAATTAGGCAAAATAAAAGAAAATGTAAAATGAAATTTCATCATCTTTCCATTGATCTGTTCATTAATGATTTTTACCTTGGCTTAATTACTTAAAAAATACCTGGAACAGCAAAAGGCTATAGGAGATCAGAAAGAAGATCAGGGCAGACTCATAGGTCACAAAAAAGGATACCTTTTGACATTAAAAGATAAAACAAAACAAAAACGCGGCAAGAATTTATGAATGAAAATGACAAAAGGAATAAACTATTAACACATTGAACTTTAGTGAAAATTATAAAAGTTAATTCTATAAAAAACAGCTTTATGACTTTTATGATGGAACTTTTTGTACACAATAAAGAAACTGGTAACAGTTTACTGAAACTAATAGTGGTAGCTTTGTTTTTATTTTTAAAATATATATGTATATGAAAATTTGTTTTCATACTCTTTCTTTACATATTTTTCAAAACCAACATTAAAACAGATGGTTGGATACACAGATGAAATATATATACATTTGAATAAAAGGGACACTGATAGTGCTTCTAGACATTAAAGAGATGTGCAGGATCCATAAGAATCTGACAGGCCCAGCTACTGAGGACGTGATGGGGCAGACAGTGACAGAGGGAGGGAAGAAACCTCTATCTCCCCAGCTCGCTCTTAAAAGGCAGTGGCAGGGGTCTTTTTAGCCAACCCACTGTGAAGAGTGTTGACCCTGGATCAATAAGGAAGCTAGGGAGAGTGTCCCAAGAAGCTTCCTTTGAGAATGATTTAATTGCTTTTTTATCAGAGAGCATGTGTGAGTCAAGCTGGAGCAAGTTGCATGGGGTAAAGCTATTTCCTAAGATAGGCATGGAGTCACACTGGGTAAACCAAGGGCAAGACCACCCCACCATCAACTGATACCAGAGGCAGAATTAGAAAAAGCATGGAGTGACGAGGGTAGGCTAGCAGGCACATAGTGAGAGGACTCAGACCTCCACTGGCTGCTCAGTCTTTCTCACAACCTTTCTCCTGTATGTCACCAACTTATGTGCAATGAAGACCTGAAAGAGTAATACTACATAAAAAGTGCAGTCATCACTAGGTCCTTCTTTCCAGGGTAGTGGCACAGATTTGTTAAGGCATTCTGTATTGCATTAATGTGTTTTTAAGTAGAGTTTCATTCCACTTTTAATTATAGCTTTTTTTTTAATTTTATAGACATTCCAAATAATTTTATCTCTGACAGATAATGTAAACAATAGGAGAAAAATATTATCTATTATATGTTTGCAAGTATGATGCATTTTTTCATGGAAAGTAGAAAATTATATTTCACTAAAATGCATTCCAACATTAAAAGGTCATATGTCTAGAAATATCCCAATTATATCATGTTATTTTTAGAGTTATTGTCTATTAGAAAATTACTGTTAACTCAATTGCTTAATTGAGTTAAGGAAAATTAGGAAAACACTGTACAATGAATGAATGAATTTTTTAAACAACACTTTTGGAAGATTTTTGTATTTTTTAATTTTTCTAAGAGATGAACATATGCAAGTTATGTGAAGACTGTAAAAATAGTCTTTATGAGTTTATTAATTAAATAGACACTGAGCAATGGTTTGAATAATCAATTTTCTAAACCTTTGATAATAACTTTTTCAAAGACAAAATAAATCACACCTATATGCCTGCAAATCACATTTAAAGAACAAGGCACAGAAACAATCCTGCTCCAACATTACCTGTGTTAACCTCTCTTCTTTTGATTTTTATTTCAGACTAATATGAAGGTACAGACGATTAGGTTAAGTGTTTGCATTTGCTGGTAAGGACCCTGTTATAGTTTTGTGCAGCACTGAAGACATGAGCCTTATACCCTTGCATCATGACCACTAGGTGGAAGCACACCAACCTCCCTCCCTGTTTTCCCCTCCCCTCAACCTGGGTTAAATTCAGTTTTTCTCTTGTGTGAGTGTGTATTCATTTGTCTACTGGCTTTATATTATTAGTATTGACTACATTGGATACTTGCTTTTCCATTCTTGTGATACTTTACTAAAGAGAATGTTCTCCAATTCTATCTAGGTTAATACAAAAGATGTAAAGTCTCCCTCTTTTCTAATGGCTGAATAATATTCCATAGTATTCATATACCACAGTTAGTTAATTCATTCATGGGTTGATGGACACTTAGATTGTTTCCACATCTTGACGATTGTAAATTGAACACAAGTGAACATTCTAGTGCAAATGTTTTTATGAGAAAATTTGTTTCTTCCTGGTAGATACCTAGTAATGGCATTACAGGATAAAATTGGAGGTCTACTTTTAGTTTTTGAGGATTTGGCGTACTTCTTTCCAAAGAGGCTGCCTTTGGAATACCACTGTTTGCAGTACCACCAACAATGTAAAAGCCTTCCCTTCCCTCCACATCCACAATAGCATCTGCAGTTTTGGAACTTTGTAATGTGGGTTATTCTCATCAGGATTATATGATGTCTAGGGTGGTTTTGATTTGCATTTATCTGATGATTAGAGATGATGAGTATGAGTTCATGTGTTTGTTGGCATTCTGTCTGCCTTCAGAGAAGGTTCTATTCATGTCTCTTGCTCAGTGATAAATGGGATTGTTTGTTCTTTATTTGTTCATTAATTTGAATTCTCTGCAGATTTTAGTTATCAGTCCTTTGTCAGATTCAGAGAATGCAAATATCCTTTCCATTCTGAAGTTGTCCATTTGCTTTAATTGTTGGGTTCTTAGTTGTTCAGAGCTTTTTAGCTCAATTAAGCACCATTTATTTATTTTTGTTGTTATTGCAATTGCCAATGGAGTCTTCTTCATAAAATCTTTCACCAGATCATATCTTCAAGAGTTTTACCATATTTTCTTCTAATATTTTTTATCATTTAATGTTTTAGATTTAAATACTTTTTCCATACTGAATCAATTTTTGCAAGTGGTCAAAGGTGCAGGTCCAGTTTCAGTCTTTCCCATGTGGTTTTCTAGTTTGATAAACCAAACAAAAGCATACACTGGGGAAAAGAATCCATATTCAATAAATGGTCCTGGGAACACATTTCTTCTTTTAACAAAAATAAACTTTTGTTTTAAGAGAAAACACAACTGCAGTTTAATTGTACTCAAGTCAATTAACACACTTTATATTACACTCATAAGTTTACATTTCTACTCAGAAATAAAGGATGGATATTTCCTATTGGAAAATTTAGTCTTTCACTCAAAATGAAGATAATATTATATTGGCAAAATACAAATAATTTTTAAATATTAAACATAGGGAAAGGTATAAAAAAGAAGTACACAAGAAATAACTTACTGCCTAGTATATAAATATTCATTAGATGTTTGAATTATAATTTAGTATAATTTTCAGGAAAAAAATACTAACATTTTTAAGGATGTAATTTATTTTAATTATCTTCTATCAAATAATAAGTATTTGATAAAAAATTTATGCTTTTATATTATTATTATCGCTCTCTTAACTACTGTATATACTCAAGTATAAGATGAGGTTTTTTGGCACAAAACTCAGCTTATACTCGAGTATATAGGTATGTAATTCCAACAAAATTTGTAAATTAAAGCAAATACAGACAATGCAAAATATAAGACGATCTAGTTACTTAAAAAAAAAAAAAAATTATAGTAGATCTCAGATTTCAACTTAACCTGGGAAAAGAATTTATGAAGAAGACCCCCTTTGATGTTGTAATCTCAGCACCACCAAAAATAAATTAATGAGACGTAATCAAGCTAAAATGTTTCAGCAGAGCTAAGGGTACAACAATTAAGGCTAATGGATAACCTTCAGAATGGGAAAAGATATTTGCATGTTACAAATCTGACAAGGGGCTGATAACTATAATATACAGAGAACTCAAATTAATTAACAAGAAAAGAGTAAACAAGCCCATTTATAGGTGGGCAAGAGACTTTAACAGAACCTTCCCTGAAGAAGACCAACAAAATGGCCACAAACACATTAAAAACATGTTCATCTTCTCTAAGTATCAGATAAATGCAAATCACAACCATCCTGAGATATCACCTCACTCCAGTGAGAGAATAGCTCACATCACAAAGTTTCCAAAGCTGCAGATGTTATTGTGGATGTGGGAATATTTTTACACTGTTGGTGGTATTTCAAACTCATACAGTCTTTTTGGAAAGAAGTATGGAGAATCCTCGAAGAACTAAAAGTAGACCTTCAATTTTATCCTGCAATCCCATTACCAGGTATCTACCCAGAAGTAAAAAATTTATTTTACCGTAAGGACATTTGCAGCTCAATTCACAGTCAAGATTTGGAATCAACCCAAGCACTCATCAACAAATGAATGGATTAATAATTGTGGTATAATTATACCATGGAATACATTTCAGTCATCAAAAAGATGGAGACTTTACATCTTTTGTATGTACCAGGATGGAGTTGAAGCACATTCTTCTTGGTAAAGTACCACAAGAATGTAAAAGCAAGTATCTAATGTACTCAATACTTGTCGGTGTCGCCGCGCCGCCGACCAGCAGAGACGAGGACACCAATGAAGGCTTCACAAGACTTTATTGCAGGACAGCTTGGAGCACAGCATTCTTTTCGTCCTGGGTGATTCTTCTCTCCCTTTTGTCCTCCCCAGCACCACTCTTATAATGTGGCACAGCTAATCACAGCACAGCACACGTCCACAGGGCATGCACAATTCCTATACAAAGCAGTGGGGCACTCTAAGGCCACGAGCACAGCATGCGGCCTCCGGGCCAATTAGGGTTACTTCCTTAAACTTGTTTATCATTAAAGCCACAGCGGATGTACTTCCTCTCAGTGCGATGTTGTTACTCAGGGGCGTGCCGGGCCCGGGCACGGCCCCTGACAGCTCCCCCTTTTTTGTTGTAATGAAACAACACTGGGAGACTGTTCCTGTCTTAGGTTGTTCATGGTCCAACATATCCTTACCCGTCATCAACCTTTCAGGCAGCATGGCCTGTGGTCTGTCTTAGGTTGGTATATGCAGCCATAAATCTTACCC